>JABUQX010010891.1:15000-23017 GCA_015478945.1 Trachelipus rathkii
TCCTTCTCTCTATAAATACACCACCTTCGCTCCTATCGGTAAATCTTAGATTTGTATAATTTAATTTTAATACTTTCTCCAAATCTCCTCTTGGCCTATGCGTTTTTTTGGCATTGTTTTACTTTTGCTCGGGCCGATTTGGGGGGCATTGCGGTTGCTTCTACGCTAACTATAATTGGAGTGCCTGCTTTTGACTCTGAAGACGCTTCAGCTTCTGCGATAAAGTGGGAGCTGTAATTGTTGATGGGATGAGCGGTTCCATTCCCTTCTTGGACTAAATTTTTTCTCCTCAAATCCATGTTTCGATCGTGCTTGCTCTCTGGCCATTCAGGCTAGAACAGTGCGTATCGGGTGTGGAAAATTCTCGTTCTCCTATCACTTTGCTAATTTTCATTCAGCTAGAATCGTTGCAGGGATACTCTTCAACGAGCAAAACGGGGACTTTCATTAAACGAAGTGCGCTGACCTCCTTGGGTTTTCCTATGGCAAATCTCTCTGACGCTCATGAAAAACCATCTCTCACACTTCTGTAATCATCCTTTCCTCTCTTATTCGCTCTGATGATCCTGTTGTTAATATCCAACTGAAAAGGCAATCATCTCTTCTTTGGCTTCCTATTTCCTCTAAACTCACCCCTGGACTATCTGGCATTCTCTTCTCTCCTTCACCCTAGGTGTCCTATAACCTTTATCTGAGACTACATATGATCGAGTGCTTGGGCTCCTGAAATCCATGAAACGTTAGGAAGGCGGGTGGCTCGGATGGCATTCCTCCGAGTTTTGAGGAAGTGTGCTTTCGTGCTGACCACCCCTCGTTCAGCTATATTATCTATGCCTCAATACTAAGCACTTTCTCAGTGTTTGAAGAGCGCATCATGTCAACCTATTTCGAATAAGGATGCCGCCTGATCCAATTAATCTAACTTAATTGTATTTTTTCTAAGATCTTTGAAACCTTCTTAAACTTTCACTTAGATCATCTGGAATTCTCATTCCCTTCTTTCGATTGCCAGTAGGCCTTTCGGCGTTCGAGGGCTACTGGTGATATACTTTCCTATTTAAGCAGATTTATGGTTTTTACCGCCCTTAGCGAATTCGGAAGACTTGTGTGGTGGACGCTTGACATATCCAAAGCATTTGACCGGGTATGGCCCGCGTCACTGCTCTCCAAGCTCTCCTTTGGGTTTCTTCACTGGGCTTGAGAAACCTCATTAACTGCAGCTCCTTCAACTTAGCTATCATGTCTGTTGTTGTTGATGCTGCGACTTCTTCTTTTCTGTCAATTGTGGTGTTTCTCAGGGTCTTGTTTTATCTCCTACTTTATTCCTGCTTTTCATCAATGATCTTCTCACCTGCAATCTAACTCTATCCATCATATGCCGATGACTCGACTATTCTTCAACTCGTATCAATTCTGCTCCTCTTTTACTTCCAGAATTGACTTTCGTCTTAATCTTTCCGATTTCTATCTCGCTGATCTGGACATAATTCAGGGTTGGGTCGTCTCAAGCTTGTGAAATTTAATTCTTTAAAACCCAACTTCTACAATCTCCCTCTCTAAGACACTATAACTTTCTATCTCTTTCGACGGTTCTCTCGTCTCTCTGTTGACAATATAAACCTTGGCCTTTAGCATAAAGAAATAGTGTATTGAAACCCTCATATCCCAATGGTTGCTAGGCGGCTTTCAAGAACTGAGAGTTCTGTTTAGACTGGGAGAGACTTTTTTTTCGTCTTCTCAGTTACTCAGCTATACAGGGTCTCATCCGCCCTTGTATGGAGTACTGTTTCCACATATATTTGGGAGGGCTCTGGTTTCACCCGGCTTTTGATAGGGTCGAGTCAAAGGGCTAAAGACTTATCGAATGTCCTGTACTTTTCAGTTCACTGACCCTCTATATTTGCGCGGCGCGATGTTGGGGCTTTATCCCTTTTCTATAGGTACTCGTAGCGGAAAGTGCTCGAGGGAACTTTCTACAAGCGTACACACCTTTAACGAACTCCCCTCGTAAGGCAAAGGGGTGCTTGTGTCGCACATGAGTTTGTGTTGAAGGTTCTAACTCCATACTATATATATACAGTGCTCTATTTCTTTCCAGCCACTTTATTCTGTGGAATTCTCCTCCATCATCTGTGTTTCCTACGTCAATTTAATCTCTCCTTTAAGCCTTGCGTTTGTGCCATCTTCTGCGATTGCGTTAGATGATTTTTGAGGGCGTTCAACACCCCCTCCTTGAATAGGGTTCTGCCCGTGAGTGGCGGTGACAACTGTAAAAATAAATAAATAAAAGGTTCTAATAAGGAATTCCTTAAGCTAGCTGAAACCCCACAAGAATGGCATCTCCGATGGTGAACCACTTCTAGAATGCATTTACACAAGAATGGAGGAGCTTGCTCGCTTGACAAAAAAAAAAAAAAAAAAAAAAAATTACAGAAGTGGAAGCCGCCTTATGTGCAAACCCCTAGCAACAGCACTGATAGTGAGATGGTGCTTTTCAGCAAATAAACCTACTGAAGATGAGGATTGGATATGTTAGACTTTGATGAGTTCATGGCCGAATTGCATTGACTCTCATTCACTTCAAAGGAATACACCAAGGACTCATCGAAACTGAAGAGAACGTCATCAAGGAGGCAAGATATTCAATTTGCCAATCTGTGAAAGAGGAGATGAGGCTCTACGAAAACATGGAGATGCTGCCTACAGAAGAGAATCCTTTCATGCGGTGGCATGAAAATGGGCCAAGGTTTTCATTATTATCAGTGCTTGCAGGCAAATAATTATCAGCATCTCCTTCATCAGTCGAGAGCGAGCGTTATTAATAGTGTAGATAGGATTGTAAACACCCAAAAGGAACAGGCTCTCGCCAGTCTAGTGAAAGCTTAATATTTTTTGCATACAAATTTGTGGATTTTTGAATTTGAGTATTGATTGATATCTATCTTTTATCTTAAAAGGAGTATATTATTAATTATGTCATGTTTCAGTAATAGCATTTTTTTATTTTTTATCTTTTCAGCTGATTAATTGAGGTTCTTCTTTCATTATTTTTTATTCTTTAATATTTTTAGTAGGATTAAATTTCTTGTAAATTGTAATCATGTAAAACATAAAAGCTAGTAGGTAAACTTTGTTATTACTTGAAAATTGAAATGGAATATTTTTGAATAAACACAAACATAAAAAAGTTATTAAATATTATATTGCATTTATTATTCCTTAAGATACTATTTTAAATTTAATATATAAAATAAATATACTTGGGCAGAACCAATATGAAATATAAATGACTAAGTTTGGTTGTACAGGGAATGCAATCTTGAATTGCCTAGCAGTAAAATGTTCTATCTTATTTCTGTGTATTTATTATATTAATTAAAGTATCGATCGGTACCTAAAAAAATAGAGTATCGGTTTCGGCCTCTTTTTGGGATCGGTACACTCCCTAATATATTATATATATATATATATATATATATATATATATATATTATATATTATATATATATATATATATTATATATATATATATAATATATTTATATATATTATATATATACAATATTTTTTTCTGCCCCAAGACTGGGGGTAAGGCGCGTGACATGCACCGGAAACAGACAAAGTAATAGAAGAAAATGACATAAGTCGAAAAGAAAGCCCAGCCTTACCACCCCTCTATCCTTTAAGTTAGAAATCGATGCAGTCAGAAATTCAACCCTAGCCGCTTCACGGCCGCGACGGACCCTCACTATGGAATATAGTCAGTGTAGGGTTTATCCTGGCTAGGTGGGCTAAACCATACGCTCATATAAATATACATTATTATATATATTATATACATATATTATATATATATATTATTTATATATTATATTATATATATTTTAATGTTGCAAGACTGATACCCAAATTTTTGTCCGATACCTATACAAGTACCCACAATTTCTTCGATACTGATCCACTACCGCAATTTTTGCCGATACCGAACCGATACTTTTGTCCCTATAAATATAGCCTACTATATATATATATATATATATATATTATATATATATATATTATATTTTAATATGATATATATATATATATATATATATATATATATATATATATATATATATATTATATATTATTATATTGACATAATATATAATATATATATATATTATATATATATATATATATATACCTACTATATATTATATATATATATATATATATACTCACGCAAAAATTGCATGCGAGAGAATGGCACATCTTGTGCTACGTGAGCAACCCAAAGGTGGTGGATTGTGAGAGCTCAACTCCCCCGAGCATCAGTCGTTGTAGTCTGTCAGAAAAGAGATAGTACGCCAACGTCACGTAACAGAAATAGAGAGTCAAGGGTGGTTGAAAGAAGGGGACAGATTATTAATCTCTTATCTTTAGACTCAACCCTATCCAATAGAAGGGGTGGAGCCTGAGCCTACCAAATGTGAGAACAGTACTCCATACAAAGGGGGAAATAAGGCCCTTATATAACTGGAGTAACTGTTCAGAGGGAAAAAATTCCGCAACATGAGCAGAACTCCCTGCTTCTTTGAGGCCACCTTGGCAACATTGTAATATGACGTTTCAAGACAATTTGTTGTTTATGTTGACGAAGAATGGTCTATTTTACTTTCCAGGCTGTGAGTTAGAGCCGTCGAAGGAAATGGGAAAGTTGGAAGGTGTTTTTGAGAGGGAGATGTAGGGAAGTTTGAGTTTTTAAAGAGTTGAATTTTATAAGGTTGCAGTGACCCCACCTGGAAATCCCATCCAGTTCGGAAGAATAGATCGGAAAGCTAAAGACGCAGAGGTAACTATAGATCAAAGTGGGAGGCAGATTTGAATGAGTGGAAGAAGGGAGAGTTGAGTCATCGGCATAAGAGTGAATGAGTTAGTAGTACAATGCTGATGGGATCATTGATGCAAAGTAGGAATAAAGTTGGAGATTGAACAGAACCTTGTGGAACACCACAGTTAATAGGAAAGGAGGAGGAAGTCGCTCCATCAACAAGTTCTGATATGAAGCAATCAGAGAGAAAACTAGATAAGAGTGAGCAAAGAGAAAGAGGAAACCCAAAGGAGGGAGCTTAGAGAGCTCAGTGACGCGAGCCATACCTGGTCAAATGCTTTGGATATGTCAAGCGCCACCATTGAAGACTCCCCATAGTCCCTAAAGGCAGAAGACCATAAATCAGTTAGATAGGAAAGTATGTCACCAGTTGACCTCGAGCTTCGAAAGCCATACTGATGACTGAAAGAAGGGAATGAGACTCCAGATGATCCAGGAAATGAGAGTCAAGAAGAGTTTCAAAGATTTTTGATAGAATAAATGATGTGAGAGCTATAGGGCGATAGTTTGAAGGGTCAAGTGGCTCCCTTTTTTCGGGATTTGTTGGACGTATGAGCGTTTTGCAGGACTGATGAAAAGTATTAGTATTAAGACATGGAGAGTAGAATTGAACGATGACAGGCGCCAGTTCAGAAGCACACTCCCTCATAACACGGAGAGGAATTCAGCCGGGAGTTCATAGATCTCAGGATCTCATGCACACAATCATGTGTAATCACAAGTAAAGACGTTGGAAACCTGAGAGGAGGAAAAGTAGGAAGAGGGATACCAGAATCGTTCAGGGTAGAATTAGATGAAAAAAAGGAGGCCGAATAGATTGGCCTTTTCAGGAGAAGAGTTGGCTACAGAACCGTCAGGGCGATATGTGAGGAAAAGCAGATTTACAAAATATGTTAGAGATGTTTTTTGGCAAGAGGCCAGAAATTTTTATCACTAGGAGAAACAAGCAGGTTGGCGCACATTCTTTCAGTGAAAGTGCGCCTAGCCTGTCAAATAGTATCCTTTCGACGATTCCGAGCAGAATGAAAATTAGTAAGAGTGATAGGAGAACGAGAGTTTTTCCATGCTAGATACGCATGTCTCTCTCCAGAATGGCGCGAGAACAAGCTCCATCAAACCATGGATTTTTCGGAGAAAAATATTTTGTTGAAGATGGAATGAACCTGCTCATCCCATCAGTGATACGGCCTACCTTTTCAGCGATGACTGAAGTATCCGTCGAGTCAAAGCAAGATTCATTCCAAGAGTTAGTTAGCAAAAAAAATGACAATGGCTCCCAACTAGCCCGATTAAAGTGCCAGAAATTACGTTTATATCATGGTGGAGCTGCTGGAAAAAAAAGTATTATAATTAAGAGCTACAAGATTGTGGTCAGAGTTACCAATAGGAGGAAAAATTATGTTTTTATAATGAGAAGGTGTAGTGTTGAAACATATGTCAAGAATTGGTTAGATCGATCTGGGATATGTGTAAGTTCCTTAATTAACTGTTCCAGATCGCTGAGAATACTGAATGTTTTGGCCTCTTCCCAGCCTGCATCAGTGTGAGAGGAGCCCAACCACTCAGTGTGGTGTACGCTGAAATTCCCTACATAGAGAACCTCGGCATTTGGATGGGAAGAAGTAACAGCCTCATGAGAAGTAGTAAGGTAAAGGTATCTGCAAAAATTTTATAGATTCTGATACCGATAACTGACTACTCAAAAATTGCCGTATACTGATATAATATACTATAAGCATAAATAAACATAAAAATCGACCGATACCGATACCATGGTATCGGTGCATCACATATATATATAATATATATATATATATATATATATATATATATATATATATATATATATATACAATATATTAATATATATATATAATATAATATATATATAATATTATATATATATATATTATTATTAGATAGTACTGGCTGTGTAATTTTTCCTTCGGCAAGGGAGAAATGTGAGTTGCCAGAGGCGAGATGAAGGTGCATGATGGAGAGACAATGGACTGGATGTTGTAAGGGGGCTATGGTTGTGGCCAACTGGCCAGGGATGACGCCTACATTGACGATTCTTACCATAGTGAGGATCGTCACGGTCCATGAAGCTCTAGGGTGGATTTTCTGATAGCGACGGTTCTTACCAATTAATGGTACAGAGGGGGCGGTAAGGCTTGGCTTTCTTTTCGACTTTTGTTATATTCTCCTACTGCTTTTCTTTTCCGATGCATGTACGCACCTAACCCCCAGTCTTGGGAAAAGATAGGAAGAAGTTATATAACGCATAATGTATTAATATTTAGATATCAACACATCTTATTATATATAATATATATATATATATTATATTATATATATATATCTATAATATATATATATATATATAATATATCATATAGGGTTGTGAAAAAAATGGTAATTTTTAATTTGTTTTTTTTTAAAAAAAAACAACGTTTTTTTTTAAAACAAAATGTTTTTTTTGTTTTTTTTTTAAAATTACCTCTTTTTATGTATATTAAAGATGTTTTAAATTATACAGTAGTACAAATACCCCTTCTAGGCCTAAATATTACTATTAATACGGATTTTATATATACAGTGTACATATATATATATATATATATATATCATTATATATATATATATATATATATATATATATATATATATATATATATATATAATATATATTATATATATATATATATATATATATATATATATTATAATATATATATTTATATATATATATATATATTATATACTATATATATATATAATATATATTATATATTATTAAATTTTTTTTATATATATATATATATATTATATAATCAAAAAAGGATGGTATAACAGGTGGTTTGGGGTGTCAGGAGAAAAAAATGAGAATGGTAGAAGGGTGATTGATTTCTGTGAGGGGAGAGGTATGTGCTGTAAGTAATCCTTTCTTTAAACACGGAGTATCCATAAGTATACTAAGAAGTAGGTGTAAGGTAGAGATGGTATGAAAAAGGTTGGAAAAGTAAATGGATTCGATTTTGTGTTGGTGAAGAGGAGATGTTGAAGTATGTATTGGAGTATAAAATCAGTGAGGGTTTAGGAAATGGGATTATCAGAATCATTATGTGTTCTAGTAAAAAT
>JABUQX010010892.1:0-5000 GCA_015478945.1 Trachelipus rathkii
CACACAACAACAGACGAGATACTAGAGGGTCAAGGAACTAGAAAGTACTAGGACAGTTTTATAAGTATTTTAAGCCTTTGACTCGACACTATCGCAAAAGCCTGGGTGAAACGCAGAGTCCTGCGCCAGATATGAGAGGGCAGTACTCCATAACAGGGGCGGATTGAGCACCCTTTGTATAGTCTGGAGTAACTGAGAAGAGGAAAAAAGTCTGCGCCAGTCTAAACGAGAACTCAGAACTTTTCTTTGAGGCCCGCGTTAGGCAACCGTTGTGACTTTGAGGTTTTTCAATCATTTTTTTGTTAAGAGATCATCAAGGAAAAAAAGTCTCGCAGCAGGAGAGACGAGAGAACGCTCGAAAGAGAAAGGAAAGTTAGGTGTCTTAGAGAGGGAAGATTTGTAGAAGTTGGATCTTTTTGAAAGAGTTATACGATTTCAGCAAAGCTTGAAGACGACCGCAACCCTGATAATTATGTGTCCAGATTCAGCGAGAACAGAATCGGAAAGATTAAGACGGAAAGGCAATTTCTTGAAGTAAAAGAGGGAGCAGAATTGATACGAGTTGAAGAATGAAGGGTCGAATCATCAGCATATTTGAGTGGATAGAGTTAGATGTGCAGCGTGAGAAGATCAATAATGAAAGGCAGGAATAAAGTAGGAGATAAAACGAAAGCCATGAGGAACACCACTATTCAGAAAGAAAAGAAGTCGCCCCATCAACAAAGCCGATATTGATGGGCGATTTGAAAGAGAGCTAGACATAAGTAATCAAAGAGAAGACAGGAAACCCAAAGGAGGGCAGCTTGGAGCAGCAGTGACGCGGCCACTACGGCGTCAAATGCTTTTGGACTGTCAAGCGACACCACACACAAGTCTTCCGCGTAGTCTCTAAGGGCGCGGAAACATAAATCTGTTAAATAGGAAAGTATATCGCCAGTAGATCTCGCTCGCCGAAAGCCGTAGCTGGCAATCCGAAAAGAAGGGAATGAGAATTCCAGATGGTCTAAAAAGTGAGAGTTAGAAGGGTTTCACAAGATGCTTAGAAAGGCAATACAAGTGAGAGCTATGGGGGGATAGTTAGAAGGATCAGAGCAGGGCTCTTTTTTCGGTAATAGGTTGGACATATGGCGCTTCCAACACTGAGGGAAAGTGCTAGTTGTGAGGCATATAGAATATAGTTGAAGCCGAACGGGGTGGGGGTTCTAGCACGGAAGCAGCACTTTCCTCCAACTCGAGAGGAATGCAATCCGGGCCACCCGTCCTTGCTAACGTTCATAGATTTCAGTAGCCCCATGCACACGAGATCAAATGAAATTACAGGTAAAGGGCATAGGACACCTGAGAGGAGAAGGGTGGAGAGGAGGAATGCCAGAATCGTCAGGGTTTGAGTTAGCGGAAAATAGGAGGCCGAAAGATTGGCCTTTTCAGGTTGGTGAGTTAGCAACAGAGCCATCAGATCGAATAAGAGGATGGAAACGTAGATTTTCAGAGTTGTTAGAGATATTTTTTTGTCAGTAGGCCAGAAAGATTTATCAGTAGGCGACACGCAAGGAGGTTAGCGCACTTTCGTTTTTACTGAAAGCCCGCCTTTGGCTGCCCGTCTGAAGAGTATCGCCTGCAACTGATTTCTAGCTGATATGAAATTTAGCGAAGAGTGATGGAGCTTATACGAGAATTTTTTCCACCCGCCGATTAAGCGCTGTCTTCCTGGCCCTGAAATGGCCAAAGAACAGGCAGCGATCGAGGCATGGATTATGAGGAGAGAAAGCTTTAGTAGCAGAAGGAATGAACCTGCCTCTATCCCGATCCACTGTGATTCACAGCTCCCACCGATTAGTGGGGCAGAAGCGCGATAGCGTCATCAGAGTCAAGCAGTCATTCCACAAATTATAGTTTGCCTAGAAGCTACCCATGACCTCCCAATCACGACGATCAGAGTGCAAGAAAAAACCGCATAGGGCTAGAATGGAGCTGTTGGAGAGAAGTATTAAAGTTAGAGATATAAGGTTGTGGTCAGATTTACCATATATATATATAGGAAGGTAGTGTATTAATAGAGAGAGGGACTAGTAGTGAAACATAGGTCAAGTTGTAGTTGTTAAGAATGGGTTAGGACGATCCGGAATGTGTGTAGGTTCTTCATTATTTAATGTTGCTCCAGATCGTTAAGGATGCTGATGATTTCGGGCTTCTTCCCTCCTTATATCAGCATGGAGGAGGCATCCAAACATTCATATTTATGTATATTGAAATCCAATAATAGAGCTCCTCAGTATTTGGATGAGAAGATATAACAGTCTGGCGTGAGAGGGTGGTAAGATTTCAACAGAAAGAGTGAAAATGCTGTTTCTGTTTAGGAGAACAGAGCAGAAGCACAAGATTATTGTAGTAGAAGGAAGAAAGATTTTGAGCGCCACAATTAGCATCGAAGTTAGGAGATTCGAGATTCACGAGACGTGTTACAGGAGTATTAATGTTTACATTGTGTTGGAATTAGAAGAAAGTTTGAGAGGATTGGTAGAGTCGGTTTTTGGTCATGGCGTAGTAAAAAAGGGCGTTGGAGTTGAATGTAGATAAGAGCAAGGGTAATAGGTGACAAGGTGAGGAAAAGTTATGTTGGAAGATAGGCAACTGGAACAAGTATCTGAGTTTAAATATTTAGCTTATATGTTGGATGAAAAGGAAACAGATGGTGCCGAGTGTAGTAGGAAAGTTGTGAGTGGCGGGAAGGTGTCTGGTCCAATTAAATCTTTGGTGAATGCAATGGACCTAGGTCTTGAGTGCGTTAGGGTTCTGTATGAGAATATATTGTTACCAGTATTATTGTATAATAGCGAAACCATAGTGTGGAATAAGGAGTCTAGGTCTAAGGTGCTGTCATTTCAGATGCATAATATTAAAGACGTGCTTAGCGTGAAAAAATAGACTAAAAGGAATGAACGTATTAGGAGCTATGTGGCGTTAACACAAGCCTGATTAACAGAATATATAAGAGTGTATTAAGGTGGATTGGTCGCATGGAACGGATGGATGAGAGTCGATTGTTTAAGCAGGTTTAAAATGGTGAATGTGTTAGGAATCGACCGGCTTTGGATGCCAAAGAAAAAGTGGATTAAGTCAGTAAAGGAGTGCTTGAAAGAAAGGGATACGAATTTAGCACAAGTGCGAAGAATAATGTATAATAGGAGTAAATGGCGGGGGTTTTGTGAGGAGGAATGGTTGTGGGTCTGGCCCAGGGAATGAACCCGGTCAGTGACGAGATACCACAGTTGGTTGCTCTCACTGTGTTGTGAAGCTTTATTGCAAATTTTGGCTGTGACGTTCTCGCACTTAAGGGTATAAGAGGAGGGTATGGTAGGGCTTTCTTCTTCGACTTGGATATGGTTTTCTACTTAACTTTCTTTTTCTGACGCATGTTAGGCCAATTCAATGTCCCCAAAAATGACATATATTAATGATATATATATATATATATATATATATATATATATATATATATATATATATATATATAACTAACTATATATATATATATATATATATATACTATAATATATATACTCTTTATACTCCTATATATATATATATAGATAGATAGATAGATAGATAGATAGATAGATAGATAGATAGATAGAGAGAGAGAGAGAGAGAGAGAGAGAGAGAGAGAGAGAGAGAGAGAGAGAGAGAGAGAGAGAGAGAGAGAGAGAGAGAGAGAGAGAGAGAGAGAGAGAGAGAGAGAGAGAGAGAGAGAGAGAGAGAGAGAGAGAGAGAGAGAGAGAGAGAGAGAGAATCCAAAAATATTTAATAAAGAATAACTTTGCATAAAACACAAAGAATTATATTTTTCAAATTTTGAAGTCATTTCATTCATTAGATTACATTGAAAATTTCAAAGAATTCAACTTGAAACTTATTAGTAAATTCTCCCAAAATTCTCCTAAAAACTGCCAATAATGGATCCTTTAAATCTGGCAACCCTTCAGTGTGGCTGAAATGGCTTTCTTCAGTGTGGCTGAAATGGCTTTCTCTCTTTTTCTTTTTTTTTTTTTTAAAAAAAGAATAGGTTTAATGAAAACAATCAACAGATATTATTTTATTTATTATATTTTACGACTCGTGTTACAAATTATTATACAAAATAAGTTTGATTTTTGTAATAAAATAAAGGGATATAAACAGTTAATGTAAATCCATATGTTTTTAAATTGAAAATATAAAATCTTTTCTGCGCAAACGCGTAAAATTTGCGCTTGAGCAATGCAAAATCATGCTCATTATATATATATATATATATATATATATATATATATATATATATATATATATATATATATATATATATATATATTATATAATATATATATATATAGCTTTCTTTAACATTATATATATATATATACATATATATATATATATATGTATATAACTATAACACTTACTACTATATATATATATATATATATATATATATATATATATATATATATATATATATATATATATATTTATATATATTATATAATAATAACCAATACATATATATATATATATATTAATATATATATATATATATATATATATATATATATATATATATATATATATATATATATATATATATATATATATATATATATATATATATATTATATCGTGAATACGGGAGTGACCCACATTTTAAATATATATATATATATATACTGCACCATATATATATATATATATATATATACCCTACTCTCTCTCTCTTTCTCTATTCTCTCTCTCTCAACGAAGCAAGGAACAAAAATAAGGGTATTTATTGCACACATTCAATACACCAAAGGCTTTGGATACAGGAGAACGCTCAACACACCCGCTTGTCTCGATTCCTAGGGAGAGGATAACGAGAGCGGTCACAGATTCTTAATATATATATATATATATATATATATATATATATATATATATATATATATATATATATATATATATATATAACGAATATATTCTATATGCTG
>JABUQX010010892.1:10000-15928 GCA_015478945.1 Trachelipus rathkii
ATCAGAGGACAGGAATTCCTCGTCAGCAGTAAACGTTACGTTCGTATCCTTCTCCAGATCTTTTAAATATGACGTCACATATTCAAGCCACTGAGAACTGGAATGGGCGTAAATAAGTATGGACGATATATCGATTCAGTTTGATATCGATTTTGTAAATTGATTCATGTTAATATATTTATTTAGCAAATTTTTAGGCTAATAAATGACCTTTCTTTGACTAATGGAATGATTGATATGATAATGTTATAATGATATTTGGCCTAACATGGAACGCATGCTCTTCTCATGTCAGAAGCATTTGCCAAATATAGAAATTAATCGATTTCTATATGTATTTACAGAGAAATCTATAAATATACTTCTTTCGCTAGTTTTATTTGATAATGATTTATATATATTTTTTTTTAATATCACCGAATGACTACCTCTGGTAAAATGACAATGAGATGAAGTTCATGATAATCAGAATGAGCATAAAAAATACCTCTTAAGAACAGTAATAAAAAGTTGCCTTTCGCTGATTTTTTTGAAAGCAGTTTTCAAATTTTCGCAGCTCGAGCAATTTTCTGTAGAAAATGGTTTCGAAAGATTAATTCTCCATAAGAAGTTGTTTTTCTCTACCAATATTATGGTTTTGGGTTGACCATTGGTGAAATTATGATTTAGGGTAAGGTTATCAAATGAACTTGTTGATGTTAAGTCAAACCCGAAAATTGGTTTGGAAGAATTGTATACTGGTTGACTATTGTTTAAAAATATTTCGTAGAGGAAATTTGACTGGTTGTTCTCATTATTCTCGTAGTCCTGGTAGGGCAAACTACCATTTGTTATGTTGTTACCAGTACTATTATTTCTCTGGTATTTATATGAGACATTATTAAAAGTAGAGTTGAAGTAATCACTCTGATTAGTCTTATTAGTCACTCTACTCAACTCTTTCGATATTACGAAATTAATAAAAAGCACCAAAACGAAACACCACATTTTCTAATAATAATAATAATAATAATAATTATAATAATAATAATAATAATAATAATAATAATAATAATAATAATAATAATAATAATAATAATAATAATAATAATAATAATAATAATAATAATAATAATAATAATAATAATAATAGTAATAATGTTACTTCATGCAATACCGCAAGTATAATTAAGCGTCTACAGTCGCCAACACTTCCTTAAGTATAGCATTTGAATAAAGACAATTACTTTGTTGATTTCTTGTAACCAAGCAAAATGGCTGCCGTGTTAAATCATTTATTAGTTCCGATCGATAAACATATTTACATTATATATATATATATATATATATATATATATACAGATATATATATATATAATATATATATATATATATATATATATATATATATATATATATATATATATATATATATATATATATATACCTACATATACTCTCTCTCTCTCTCTATATATATATATATATATATATACCTATATGGTTCATGTGAATTGAATGTCCCGCGTTTTTCTTAGTCATAAAATTTTAGGTAAAGTATTTACAATTTTGTTTAAATTTTTCATGATTAGGGTAAAATTAAATTAGGTTAAAAAAGAATGCAAAGTCAATTTATTTTATTAATGATGAAGTCCATTATTTTAAATTTAATGTTCCTTTTAAAACATCATATGTTGTGTAACTTATATATATATATATATATATATATATATATATATATATGTATATATATATATATATATATATATATATTTATATATATAAAAATATTTTTATATATATATATATACATATATATATATATATATATAGAGAGAGAGAGAGAGAGAGAGAGAGAGGCAAGGTAAGGGGAAAAAACGAAAATTTTTCATCATTTTGTTACTATTTTCACCTTTATCCAGTTTAATAATATTTTTTTAAGGCATAATTCCAGAAAGGAGCCAGGAGAATTATCTCAGGAAATAGACAAACGCCCACAGGAAAACCAAATGCATATTTGGAATCAGCACTTCAAGCTTATTACCGGAATGTAAAAAAAAAAAAATCGAAAAGAGTTACGACCCTTACAGAAAAACAAATTACATATTTTGGAATCAGCGTATAAAGATTATTATATGTAAAAAGTCGTTTCGTCCCAATCTGTCAGCCTGTCGGCTCAGGCCCCTAAAAAGTGAAGTTCGGGAAATATATTTCCATTAGGGGCTCGAGCCGATGGGGTTGAAATTTACGTCGTCCACCTAGAATGGCCCCGAGACCGACTCACAGTAGCGGTCTACCCTTGGTGACTACGTTAGTTTTTAAATCATAAAAAACGACACATATAATAGCTTTATACGCTGATCCCAAATATGTAATTTATTTTTTGTAAGTGTGTACTTTTCGAGTTTTTTTTTTTTTATTGCAGAAATAATAAGCTTTATACGCTGATTCCAAATATGAATTTGGTTTCCTGTAAGTGTCATACTTTTCGAGATAATTCTCCTGTCTCTTTTCTGATATTTTGTCATTTTAAGTTATTTGTAAAACGTATTTATCATTTAATTTTAATAATAAAACGTAATTATCATTTTATTTTATTTGAACGAAAATTCGTAAATAAAAAAATAATTAACAATTCGAAATAAGTTCATACAATTTTTAATAAAAAATTTAAAAAAAGGAAAGAATCTGAGCTTCACACCGAAAGCAATTTCTGGTCAATTATACTGCATTTTTAACTTTTTCAACATAAAAAAAACTACTCAAGTTTGCGGGTCATCCAGCTCATGTACCATACATATATATATATATAACTTATATACTGCTATTTATATATATATATATATATATTTATATACATATGTGGCTCTTACCACATGTTATATATATATATATATATATATATATATATATATAGGTTCAAGTTTGTTTGAAGTCACACATTTCTGTTCCAAAATAAAAACTAAAAAAATAAGGGTAAAATTAAATTCATATTGAGGAAAAATTGTGAACACTTTTAATATATAAAAAAAATAAGTTTAGAATGTCAAAAAACAGTGAAGTCAAAAAAGTAGAAATAATTTAACTTTATATATATATATATATATATATATATATATATATATATATATATATATATATATATATATATATATATATATATATATTTATATATATATATATATATATATATATATATATTTATATATATATAATATATATATATATATATATATATATATATATATATATATATATATTAACTATATATCTATATATATATATATAAAATAACTTATAAAAAAATATATAATATATATATATATATATATATATATATATATATATATATATATATATATATATATATATATATATATATATATATATATATATATATATATATAATCACTATATATATATATATATATATATAACCACTGCTCATTGAATACCCTCCCTTTATTATATTTACGTTTTGACAAATAAGTTTCATCAATCTCTATAGTCATATTTGGTCCTTTTATCCTAGGAGAGTTTTAGAGAACTACAAATGCTACCCTAAAACAAATGACATTTTTGTAATCAGTGAAGAATTTTTGTTCAGAAAATGTAAAAAAAAGAAAAGTCTTAAAATAAGATTTTCATATTTTTAATAATCTAAATACAATGTACAATAACTGCTCCAAAAAGTATTATTTACGTTTCTGCAATACAAGAAATCGTCCACCGGGAGGTCGAGAGACCCCGACTCCTGCCATCTTTGTGGTTTCCCCTATGGTATTCCTTTAGTTAAAGTAATACCAAAGTATAAAGGGAATTAAAATTATTCTTTTTTTAACTAAAGGAATACCATAGGGTAAACCGCAAAGATGGCAGGAGTCGGGGTCTCTCGGCCTCCCGTCGGCTCGAGCCCCCTAAATGGGAAAATAAAAAAAATTCTAAATATTTCCGATGAATAAATGCAAAAAAAAAAAAAAAAAAAAAAAAAAAAAAATTTCAGGTTCTACAAATATATTTAAAAAACTTTTTCTAAATAAAATGAAAAATTTATAGATTTTCTTGTTATTATGCAACTTTACCTTAAAACCTTTATAAATTAGCCTGCTCTCTCTCTCTCTCTCTCTCTCTCTCTCTCTCTCTCTCTCTCTCTCTCTCTCTCTCTCTCTCTCTCTCTCTCTCTCTCTCTCTCTCTCATATATATATATATATATATATATATATATATATATATATATATATATATATATATATATATATATATATATATATATATATATATATATATATATATATATATATATATATATATATATATATATATATAAACGCTAACAAACAAATAATGTTAATGATTAAATAAGTTTAACGATACACAACAAAGAGACAAACTTGTTTGTAATGATTTAATAAATGAAAAAAAAGAAAAAAAATTAAAAACATTTATATAGTTTTTGAGCTCCACACCTCAACAAAAACTCGGTAGGGTAAAGTAAAATTGTTTCTAAAATATGTTAGGGTAAAATAGGGGATTTTGTGAGTTGAGAATTTGTGACTTCAAACAAAAAAATTGACTATATATATATATATATATATATATATATATATATATATATATATATATATATATATATATATATATATATTTTCTCATTATATATATATATATATATATATATATATATATATATATATATATATATATATATATATATATATATATATAAATTACCATAATATAGGTAAAGGTTACTTTTCTTACCTATCGTATGATTGTTGATTTTACTGTATATCGATTATATATCGATAAAGATTATAAAAACAATTTTTATTTTAATGTGAATAGAAGTTAAATTTAAAAAGAAAATAAAAAACACCAAAAAATGAGCGAAAAGTAGCAGTTTTTTTATTATTAGAATTATTATAAATTTATATTTTCTTTTGAAATCACATTTTAGCAGAAATGAATGTAAGTGACATATACGAAATTTGTTCTTGACTGGTCCTTTTAAGTTTGCAAATATCAATTAAATCTTACTGAACATGTAACGCATGCAATGAATGTGACATTGAAAAAGAGGCGAAGAGTTTTTATAAAAATTTCAGATTGTTCAAAACTAACGAATATGCAGGTAGGCCGCCAGATGTTGGGAATCGAGGTCTCTCTCAGCCTCTAGGTGAGACTACGGGAAGTGAATCCCCTCCGGGGATAATCTCCGGAACCCCACTCTTTGGTCTTTGGGTGTCGCGGAGGTTCCTCCGACCATCCCCCTCCGGGGTATGAAACGTCCCCCCTCCGTCCCCCATCGGAAACAGGCTAAGGTAAATACCCCTTTTTGCCATTTGCTGCATATACAAAATTTGGCACAAATCTGTGCCAAATCGATGCTGCGTAAACGTCTTAGCGCCCATATATATATATATATATATATATATATATATATATATATAAGTTTTTCAAAAAATTATATTGTGATACTCTATACAGTATCGATAACAGCTGGTACATGCACTTTATAATATATATATATATATACCTGAGAACCTTGCTGATAAGAGTCATATAACAACAGCAACATATATATATGAAAGTTGCTTCACTAAATTTAAAATTAAACTTTCGTATTTTATCATTCATTTTCCTCGCTGCTTTGCAATATTACAAATGTATCGATATTTCAAATATTTCGATATTTCAAATGTACTCGATTCGATAGGTAAGAAAGTATACTTTGTCCATATATATATATATATATATATGTAGATGCATATAACATTATATGTACAACAATAACCTTATGCTTATATAACCAACAACTGCTATGCTATATATATATATATATATATATACTTATATATATATATATATATATATATATATATATATATATATATATATATATATATATATATATATATATGTATATATATTATATATATATATATATA
>JABUQX010010893.1:0-2500 GCA_015478945.1 Trachelipus rathkii
AATTTAAAAAATATATAAGTTTTTTTAAAAACATAAAAGTTTTAAAAAAGAATATAATAATATTAATAAATATATTAAATATATTAATATAATATTATAAACATATAATATATATATACTTAAAACATACATAGTAGAAGGTAAATATAAAATGGAAAATTTCCTTCTGACGGGCCGGAGACTCCGGCCTCGGCGCGGAATTAAAATTTTCATTCTCCGGCCTCCGGCTCTCCGGCCTCCGGCCAAATTACTCTCCGGTGCATCACTAATATATATATAATAGTATCGTACAAATAATATACTTGGATAAAATACCGTATTTAAAGATATTATTGAATATATTTATAACTAACCTATACATTAATGACTATTATATCCCGTGACTGATGATTTCGGAGAGTATTATTTCTGTAATGCTTTGTTGTATATACTTATTATAATCATGTTGTTACATATATTATAGAACTTTGTTATGTTATTAGGCATACATAGTTATTATTATATTTTCGAAAGTCAGAGTGAGTATAGTAGTATGTATTATATAGGTATATATTTTGTATCTATTATTTATACTCACATTTTATAGTATTCCTGTATAGTTTCAGAGTGTTATTAAGTAATATGTAGCTATTATGCAGAATTAATATGAGTGAAAACTTCTATGTATATTATACGTATATATATACTATATTATTGAGCTATTAATATATTATCTCACTATCTAACAGTTATTAGATATAATAGGTATATATATATACATATATTAGGGATTGACTTTTGATTAAATATTTTTTTTTGGGCTCACTGAAGTGCAAGATTAGTTACTACTGTATTGCCATACCTCTGCACTAATCCCAAAAAGCCGTCCACTGATATATAAATTATAAATAAAATCCATTAAATATATGTATTTATAATATAATAAAAGTAGTGAGTGAGTATAGGATTTAGTTTTTGTACGTATCTATATAAAATGTAATGTATTAACTTATTTAACCTAATAGTATTAAAGATATATAGACTTATATATATATATTTATGTTTATTAAATGTTTAAGCATTATTTATATATATACGACTGTGGATAAATAATGAATAGTAAGGTATATATATTTATACCTTTGATTAACATTATATATATATATATATATAGTTTATATACTTTAATTTCAATTATTTATTATTATAATTATTAGCATTATTGATATTTATAGATGAATAACATTTGTCAGCTATTTAAGCATAATATATTATTTATTATGATTTAGTCAGTTATAATTAATAATGAAATAATATATGAGGTATATATATTATAGGTATATTAATGATTAATAATTTTAGTTATATAAATGTACGTGTTTATGGCCAGCATCCCAAAGAGTTCAGGCATGTAAATAATGCTAATACATTCATAATCTAAGGAAAATAAATAAATATATTTGATATTATACTAGGGATAGTAATTTTCATTAGAGAGTGAATTAGTCTTTAAGAAAAAGAATTTAGTTGTATAGAGTTTACTAATACTTTATATATTGATTAATATGACCGTCTTATATTTAATTGAGTAAAATCTCTACACTCTTTGAAAACTATCTTAGTACGCTCTGATATGTTGTAGCCTTTCGAACAAACCTGTTCATGTAGCGATGGCTTATGGAGAGCAAACACGCTTGCCAGATATCCTATATTTTTTTTTACTTCGTCTCATTTGCGCTAAGAAAAATGATGAGTTTTTTTTATTTGATAGTCTTTTTAGGGGGTTCGGAGCCGACGGAGAGACAGAGGGGGATGAGTCCCCTCCTGTTCTGTTCCCCAATCGTAAGGAAACCCTTATGCCGAGAACCTTCTTCGACTAGACTATCCATCGTCAATTTTTAGTCTCACACCGTCGGTGTATAATTGCGTTTTTGGCTTTATCAATTTGTGTTTAAAAAAAATTCAAACATTTAGGCACCAATCTCGCCTGTTGCTGACCGTCGGAGAAGCGGCATCTTCGAATTCTTCGCGCATAAAATTCTACCTAAGTATTTTTCACCAATAGTTTAACGAATTTATGTGAATATTTTATTTAAATATGACGAGCTTAATTTATGTTATTTATATTGTATTATAAATATTCCTGTTAAGGTATAATATATATGTTACCTCTGATTAATAAAAATGGTATTAATTTATTGTGTTCACGTGTAGAATGCTATTATAATGTCATCGTCATAGTCTAATACATAGCATGATCTATATACGGGATAGGCATACTCTGACTATATATATATAAACATAATTATAATAATATATATATATAAAATTATAAAAGTTTTGTTATTATATGTTATATAATTATACACCAGATATGACGTATAAATATCAAGTATATTACTTCTAGATAGATATATATATTAGTAGAATCATTATATATAAATATAAGGATCATAATTATGGTGGAGGGAAGGTGTGCTAAAGCTAACATCATGTAACTCGAGAACGGAAGCACCTCAGT
>JABUQX010010893.1:7500-15644 GCA_015478945.1 Trachelipus rathkii
ACTTTACTTTTAGTTTTTGTGTTTATTTTAACACCCCCTCCTCTTGAATAGGGCTCTTGCCCGTCGAGAGTAAATATTATCATAGTAAAATTATATATATATATATAATATATATTATATTATAGTATACTATATATAGATATAATAATATAATATTATATATATAGTATATATGATATATATATATAATACTAGTATTATATATATATATTATAAGTACGCTAAGTAGAATGAAAGAAGGATCCTCAGAATGAATAGTTCAGACGATCACTGTAGTTATGCAGCATCCGAGGAGCTCGACAGCGATTTCTCCGAAACTATGTAGAGTTATCTGTTTGAAAACTCTTTGTATATGTAGGGTAGTTGGTATGTTAACCTGATCACATGAAAAATTTCAAGTAGCTAGGGATGTTATACTAGGGGTACTCCCGCGAGAAACGTAAGTCTGAATAATGGTGGTTTAACGTGTCCTTGACAGCGTCCGAATGAACGAGTTCGTGTAGGCCTAACGTCCTCTCTGAGTCGAACCTGGTGGTTGCAGCAGCGCTCTATAAATTATTATTATTATTCATTATTATTAATTATTATTATATTATTTATTATTATTCATATGTATTAATTATACTTATTTAATTATTATTTTTATTATTTATTATTGTTATTGATTATTAATTACTATTATTATTATATATTATTACTAATTATTATAGATTATTATTATAATATTATTATTATTGATTATTATAATTATGTATTATTATTATTTATTATGTACCGAAAAAAGAGCTCACGAAGTCTCACTCATAACTGCGAAGTGAGCTCGTATTTTCGAGCCGCTGTCCGCTCAATCGCCCCTAAGATCGCTTCTGCTGGCGGACTCTATGCCATCTCCGCCACCTGCTTCCGGCCTCGCAATCTCCTGAATTGCCGCCAGCTGGCCGATTTCTCGACTCAGCCTCTGACAGTATTTATTATTAAGTTATTATTATTATATTATTATTATTATTATTTATTATTAATTATTATTTATTATCTATTATTATTTATTATTAAAGAATGATTTTTTAGGCTCCGGCTCTAGGCTCAGGCCCTCTGGCTGGTCCGCCGTATACTCACAGAGGTTAAAGTTTCGTATCGGGTTAAATATTGGAGGAGGTTATGATGGTGACGTAACCTCGTTCGTAGACCAAAACTGTTACACGTGCTCCGTGTGCCCCCCATATAGGGGGTTCCCACCCCCCTAGAAAATCGAAGTGGTTTGTAGAATGGCTGAAAATTTTGGTGAGTAGGATTCATAGTATGACTTTCGAGTACAAGAGCGTGGCTATCCGGTGATCGGACGGAGTTGCTCCGGCTAACGGTGCTGGAGCCAGTGCGGTCTGAGTTTTAATAAACATTACGTATATACATCTATGTTGGGTGGTTTTAATATAGGTGATGGAAGCCGTAATCTCGAAGTATGAAGTGTTATATACACCGTTAATTGGTGTCTTATTAACTCTAACAAAGGGGACCCGATTGGAAAAAAGCAAGATGTGCAAGAATTCAGAAAGCCGAGAGTGAGAAGGAAGAAGGGATGAAAAGATGATAAGGACGGAACTAGAGTGGAGAAATGAGTCTGACTCAGAAGATAGGAGTTGCACAGCCTGCTGAACCCGATGTGTGGGCTGCGGCTGCGGTGCCGAGTTATTAAATATTTGTTGTATTGAATAATATTGGTGTCTTCATATGTGTTATTGAACCCGTAGATCTCTAATAGATGGTGTTCAAAGTCTAAAGGGTGTCTGGGTAAGCCTATGTGTGGGTGGCTATCCCGCCCCTAAGAAATTGAACATAATGTCACTAAATATGAAGTGGGAGGAAAGGAGTCTGGATTCGATGGAGAGGAATAGTCTTGGAGAGAAGGAGTGTCTGAGTAAGAAATAGTCGGAGTTGAACATTGCAAACCGATGCTGGTACCGAGGTGCAATTGTGGAATTCAATTTAAATAATCGTCAGTCCCAATTTAGTACGAACCATTAGTGTTATAAGGGACGTAGAAAACTCGAATATGAGGTGCAAGTTCGTAGAATAAGATATTGAAATAAAGTACTAAATGTAAGTGAATAAAAAGAATTCAATAAGATAAATAAATAAATAAAATGAAAAAAAATAACAAATTTGAAAAAAAAATAAAAAATTTTAAGAAAATTTTTTTAAAATTTTAAGAAAATTAAAAAATAATTAAAAAACAAAATTAAGATTTGTTTTTTTATTCTTTTAAGTTTATATACTTGTTAACATTTACGTTTTTATATTATTTCCTCCCACCCTCCCTAGCCTCCTCAGCCTCCCTGGCCTCCCCAGCCTCCCTGGCCTCCCCAGCCTTCCTTGAATCCTCAGCCTCTTCCGCAGCCCCCTCACCTACCCGACCTCCAGCCTCCTCGTACCTTCCCAGCCTCTCTGCACCCTCCCTAGGCCTACCACCGTCTCCCTACCTATATTATAGTTCCATGGATCTAGTGGCGCTACTGTCATTCAACGGTCATATCTGTATTAACATAACAACAAAACTTTTATTCTATTTTTTTTGATTTATATGCTTTAAACAGTTTTTTGTTCTGAATATTTTTACATTAACCTTCAATTTTTTCTAACATTTTTCACAAACCTTTGTTAATTATCCTCTGATCAATGAATATATTGCCTACTGTATACAAGTTTCCAACTCAATAAGAAGCAAACATGAGGCATTCACTGAACTAAGAAATAATGTTAACAATGACCAAGCCTAACATACCTTTAGGCATGGAATAAACTGTTATAGCTATTACAAAGTTCCACACAGTGAATTGGAACAGTAAAGTAGCTAACAATACTAATACAAAAACGTAACCTAATTCACCACTTTCTCAACCATATCATCTAACAATATCTGTGGTAATTTACATAAACTATATAACGATTTAATCAAAAATCTATCATAGGACTCTAACCTAATTATCCATAACTGACACAAATACTATGCTATATGCGGACAAAGGGTTTCACGGTTCAATAAGTGCTAACATGGTCAATAATCCTGAACTAAGAATAATAATGTCAAAGGCAAAGCTCTAAACATGCTATGCATGCGAATAAACTGCTAGACATTAACGAAAGTGTCCATACTTAACTATCAGTAAAGTAACTAACATTGAAGGCAGAACGTAACCTACTCACACTTTTTTATAACATATTATGGATATTTTTAAATTATCATAGTAATATTTACAAAATCTTATATCAATAACTCTAAACCTAATTAGTCAAAACTGATAGGTGAATATATTTCTTATACGTAAACGAAAGTTTTTCAAACATCAGTAACAGCTAACATTATCATAGCACCTGAGCTATCGAATAGATGTACAATGACAAATAATTAATCATACCCTTACGCTCGAATGAAGCATAACTAAGAGAGAGAGTGTTCATACGTGAACAAACATTATAAGTAGAGCTAACAAGAGCGTATACAGAACGGAGACACGTACGAAGCTGATGTGCTAACAATATTCCCTATCTTAACGTTTCAGTATTCTGCGCTCGTGTTAGTTTAGTTTTATTATTAATTTTATTTTTTTAATTTTCATTTCTTTAAACTTTTTGTTTTTTAAAAAAGACTTTTATTTATTCTTCTAATTTCATTTCTTTAAAATTATTTGTTTTTAAAAAACTTTTATTTATTTTACACTCTCTATCGTTCTTAAAACTGTTTTTGTTTTTAAAAAAACTTTTTCCAAAATTATAATATTTTGCATTTCTTTAAAATTTTGTAATTTGAAAAAGCTTATTTAAATTAATTTTATTTCTTTAAAACTTTGGTTTTACTGAAATTTTTATTCTTTTTTTTGTTTATAGCTAAAATAGATTTGCATACATAAAACATTAAATCAGTGAGATCAGTAAAATCAAGCCACCCGTCCATCAACCCCTCCCCCCCTTCCCCGTCCAATTCCCTTGATCTATCGGGTATTGACTCTAATTGACTGTCTGTTGATGCTATGGATCTACTTGATTCAAGTCACATATTTCTGAGTTTTTCTGGATATCGAACATAGCTGAAAAATTATGTCTTGTTTATTCCTACTCCTCGAATTATCCTGCATAACCAAAGTTTTCGCACACATAAGTTAAGAAACATAACATAAAGCGGATTGTAAGAATATAGATGTATACACATCAAACCCTATACATACCTAAACACGAATAAAACTGAGTCAACATGAACAAAGATGCGATACTTAACGAACAGAAAAGTATCTCGTAACGGATGCATCAGACCCGATAAATCTATTCACGTTATTTTTTTCAAATCCATACTCTCTAAAAACGTATCGACTGTGTATTTTTACAGTTAAACAATAGTTAACATTTAAACAAAAATGTTTCGATCACCTAACCTATTATCATACACGGCCGTACAAGTGGAATTATCATTCTGATACGATAAACATGTGTTTCACATCCATAAAGGCTATACCATATATAACGGCTTGAACTAAGAATATAATTACATGAGCCTCACAAGACCTAACACGTGTCTATAACACGAATAAATCAGCTAACATGCTAACAATGGTATTCATACTTACAACAGGTAAATATAGACTATACATTTTCATACAGGGAACGTACCTATTCATGACGTTTTTCAAAAAACATAATCGCTGAAACATGAGATCACTGGGTTGAATTTGGACATTAAATAGCTGGTAACCATTTTAACAATAATTTACAAAATAACCTAACTCATATTATAAATAGTGCCTCGGCCCTCAATCCGGATATGGATACACACTGGCGGGTTGTTGACAGAAGTATCAAGTGTTTTTTCTACAGATCGCTAGTCAGGAATAGTCTGAAATACATAAGTCATTGGCAGTCATCTAAACTATAGATAGTGAGGCTTAAGCAATAACTGAGACGCCTAAACGCGGCAAGCAGCAAACCGCCGGAATTACAGTCGTAAAAGATTAGACACGGCTTTCGTAGATTTACTCGATAATAGCAAATGTAATACGACACATCGGGAATAGTACAGAAATTAGGTTACTCGGGTGGGTCTATGAGTAGCGCTCAGGTCGTTTTACGAGCTAATATCGCGTGTTCTACGTAATATTGTATGTTTAGGTAATTCATTCATCTAGTTTTCCACTAGAGTATATCTAGTAGATGACTATCAGGGAGCGGATAAAATTGTTTACACACATAGCACTTTCCACCACTTTGTCGCAGACTAATCATTATGCAATACTTGGAACTGATTTCTTGTGTGTGTGAATTCGTTTTCACGAAACATTAACGCTATCTATCTATGTTGGATTCTTCGCTTGTATACTAGTATGGGTCAACATAACATTATTAAAACATTTTGAGGTTTTTTGGATCATGAATATGGTCTTTTATGGTTTTGAAGTACGTAGCAAATTAGCACCACAGGGAGGTAATTAATTTTTGTATAATCTAAATTACGATTATACATGCTTTAACGATTAACTAAAGTTGGTTATCCTCGGTTAAATGGTGATAAAAACTATCAACTAAAGTTAAATGGAGGTTAAACTTATATCCACGACAGCTAACAAACGGCCCAACTGATAAAATGTCGCATCACTAACTACCTTAAAACAATTAATAGTTCACATGAGGGGAAGTGTAAAACCACAGTATATTATATTCATTTTTTTAAACAATCATCATTTGATTTATTCAATGAAAGTAGAGTAACAAAAGTAACAAAAGTAAGACAAGACTATAAACTACCCAAATGTTAAATTGGACATATTAAATTAGCATCTATTCATCTTGGGGAGTAACGTAGCTGATCGTTAGATGTTATCTGTATATTTCTGTTTTAGAGTCATCCGTTATCTCATGAATATCTCTGTCGGTCACAGAGAGTCTAAACACCCTATTTGAAGGCACTGTAAATTTATGATTTAATAAGTTTACGATCTCGGTGCAACACTAAATCCATGTTGTTTCTGCTCACATATCGTGTTGCATACAGTCATTACATGTCTTCGCTCAGGAGAAAAGTAGAAGCGTATCCATTGTTCTGATAGTTAGATAGTGGCACTCCTGCCATATTAATCATTTCGCTATTATTGATTATCACGGTAAAACGCGATTTTGTTACAGTGTAATAGAACAATAGATTTAAGCACTGTGACATATGTATTACGAGCATCTCGTAGTATGTCCAAAAATCAAGTTATAGATGCGATGTTATTTCATTTTTTATTTTGTAATCAAGAGCTTAATTTTTTCAGATGATCGAACTGTGAAACCTATACATGTACGCCAAGAATTCGCCCCGATCGATTGGTCTCCAAAGTTTGCGTAACATCAAGGCTTTTAATTTTACTACACGACGAGAAAAGCACAAAAACTATCTATTCTAGACACCATTTCTCACGTGTTGTTCTCCAGTAAGCAGTATTACGCTTCACAAAAGTCTACCCCCCGCATTTGGGTAAGCCGTAAGGTGGAGAAAGTTAGGGTTTAGGGCTTAAGCTTCGAGCCAATATTCATGCACTTACTTCATTGTCTCATATATCGTTGCCTGAAACTTTAATGTAAATGCAGTGGATACCGTTGAGAGAATACTTTTGAAACAAAACAGTGTGAAATAGTTTACTGGTCCTGCATGCGACGTTTGGTTACTTGTTCTGTTGTTCAGTAGCTGGAAATTGAGGATATCGTATTATTCGGTTTTACAGGTATGTTGGTTGATGTATCTTATATTTTCTACATCCTGTTTTAGTTATTTATTAGTCTTATTTGTAATGTTGAAATAGTTTGTTATGTAGTATATATTCGGGGTATATAAAGAAGAATACATATTTTAAGCTATGTATCCATAAATGAAGACTCGATAATATGCTTGACAGTAGATTCATTGACTTAATGTATATTAGTATCAATACTTCGTTATAGATCAGGGTTGGACGGGGAGGGGGGGAGGGGGGGAAGGGGGGTGGCTTGATTTCTGAAATTCACCTGATTTACACTGTTTTAGGTGTTCAAATTTTACGCTATTAACGAAATGAAGAATAAAATTTTCAGTAATAACAAAAGTTAAAGAATAAAATAAAATTAAATACAGTTTTTTAAAAAAAACAATTTTAAAGAAATAAATAAAAAATAAGGTTTTTTAAAAACGAAAGTTTTAATATGTTTAATAATAGTTAAAAATAAATAAAAGTTTTTTAAAACAAGTTTAAAGAAATAAATTAAAATAAATGAAAGTTTTTAAAACAAAAAGTTTTAAAGAAAGAATAAAAAGATAAATAAAATATATAAAACAACCGCGCTAATTACTGCATTAACGTTAAAGGAATATTAGCACATCTACTTCAGTATCGTGTTGTTCGATATGCTTTGTTAGTCTTCTTACGTTTGTTCAGTATGGAAGACTTTTGTGTATTGGGGATTAGCAGTTTTATTCGAGCGTTAATGTATGTTAAGTGTTTGTCTTGTGTACACATTATAATTCGTCGTTTGGTTTAATTTGTAAGGTTAGCTTACTGATGTGAAATTTGTTACGTTGCATATTATTCATATCATTGATAATTAGGTTAGGTAATTGATAAATTTTGTAAATATTATTATGATAATTAAAAATTATGCCATAATATCTGTGTTAGAAAAGTGTGTAGTATGGTTAGAGCGGTATTTGCGCTGCAGATTGTTAAGTTGATGTACTGATGTGTAAGTTATGGAAGTTTTGTTTAGTTGTTGAGGCAGCTTTAGTTGCGTGGTCTTGATAAGGCATTGTGTAGGTTTGGCTTTGTACGATTATATTCTTAGTTCAGGATTATTCGACTGGTAGCATTTATTGATTGTGAAACCTTTGGTGAATTGAGCATTAATTTTGTTGTCAGTATGAATAAAGTAGGTTATGATAAATTTTGGTTAAATGTAATGTTAATGTTAATGTAAATATTACAATGTTAATGTAGAGATATGTTGGAGAAAGTGGTGAATAGGTTAACGTTTTTGTATGCAATGCTAGTTTACTTCACTGTTATTGTGTGGAACTTTGTTAATTGCTTCTTCAGTTTATTTTATGCTAATATGCTTAGTGCTTTGATGATAATAAATTAGTTAGTTGATGC
>JABUQX010010894.1:5000-30000 GCA_015478945.1 Trachelipus rathkii
ATTATATATATATATATATATATATATATATATATTATATTATATATATATTATGGTTATATATATATATATATATATATATATGAATATATATATATATTATATATATATATATATATATATATTATATATTATATTATATATTATATATATATATATATATGGTATAAATACCTAGTATTTGATCTAAATATTTTCTGAAAAAAATTTCTGTTCCAAAAAAATTTCTAAGTTCAGAAAAGTTAGTTTTTAACGATAAATGTTTTTAGCGGCAAGCTTCTTGCAATATGCCAGAAGCTTGCCATAAACAAATTGTTTTAAAAAACTTAACTTAACTTTTCTGAACTTAGAAATTGTTTTGAACTTATAAAATTTTTTCAGAAAATATTTAGATCAAATACTAGATATTTACCATATATATATATATATATATATATATATATATATATATATATATATATATATATATATATATATATATATATATTTGTAATGTATTACACGGCAAAGTAGGGGGCTCGGGCCGACGGGGAACAGAGGGGGGGACGTTTTCTATACCCCGTAGGGGAGGGGACACCCAAATACAAAAGAGCGGGGGTTCCGGAAGGGGAAAAATAGTCCTACCCTGTCGTTTCCCAGAAGGCCGAGAGACCCCGACAACTGCCATCTCTGCGATTTACCCTTAGATTATTCTTTAGATAAAAAAACAAAAAAAAATTTATAAAAAAAAAATAAAAAAAAAATTACCTTTACTTCTGCTGTCTGACAATGGCTTCGAAAAACCTTTCAACTTTGTCGCCTTCAGCGAAAAAAATTATAGTAATCTACTACTACACTTTTACTTAAATTTAGTAACTTTAACACACTAACGACTGGAACATTCGCTAATAAATATATTAACAATTGGAAAACCCAGGAAAAGTGGTAAGTAATGAATTTTAATATTATTAAAAAAAAAAAAAACCTCTAGGGGCAGATTCGTAACAGCAATTACATTTAGGACATTTGAACATGAATTTGTCTTTTCTTATAATTGAAAAATTTTTCTTACACATTTTTATGACACTTCTTTTTATTTAGTATTAAACCTTTTATTTGTAAATTGGCTAATAATTCAATATTTTTTCACTTAACAAAATTGCATTTTCGATACTTAAAGGAAACTACATCTTACTCAAACAACTTCCAGGCAAAGGCTAAAATAATTATCACTCAGAATTCACTAAACGGTAAAAATTTCCTTACGCAAAGTAAAGTAACACCTACAAATAGTTTACTGCATTTTCCAATTAAAACTTCAAAACACTATTTCCCTATAAGTTTTACATTGCTTTTTATATTTACTTTCATTTATAATTTAAAATTAAAAATTTACTTTAGATAAAAAGGTCAATAGGTCAACTTTCTCCCGATACCGATATATATCCTATCGATATATATTGGGAAAAGCTCGGGGGGGTTTTTTGCGCTTTAGGACCGCTTCTTTAAGGTTGATTGAGAAATGTTCGATTGTTTTACAAGTTTATTTCCTTAAGGCTACTTCACAAGTGAGGGTTGGACCCCTTGTCCTAAAAAAAACAAAAACAAAGAATTAGGACAGGGTAAACCGAGTTATTACTATTCCACATATGAATCATATTCTGCAGAAAGAATTTCTACAGAATATGAAGCTTATGTGGAGTAGTAGTACAATTGATTGTTAGTTTGAGAGAGGCTGTTTTATGTATATGCATACACAGGCAGAAAAAGGTTTCTCCCCGATATACATTTGCATAAAGCAGCATTACATTTGGTATGAGTCTCACACAGGCACATATACTACAAAATTGCCTAGGTTATTGTAACTTCTTTGACTGGCGAGAGAGAGAGAGAGAGAGAGAGAGAGAGAGAGAGAGAGAGAGAGAGATTTGGTGCTGTTCACCTCTGCGCTACTATTACCCCAGCTTAGCCTCACTCCAAACTGCTATGTAACGCAAACGCCCACTAGGGTAAGGTATAGTAAATATCGATCTATGCGACCTCTATTTACTATACTGGTGTTAAATTATATTAAAAAGCTCCTAAATCTAACATTTTTGGGTTGTTCACCTCTGCTCTACTATTACCTCTCTTCAAACTGCTATGTAACGCAAACGCCCACTAGGGTAAGGTATAGTAAATATCGATCTATGCGACCTCTATTTACTATACTGGTGTTAAATTATATTAAAAAGCTCCTAAATCTAACATTTTTGGGTTGTTCACCTCTGCTCTACTATCACCCAGCTTGGCCCCTCTCCAAACTGCTATGTAACGCCAACGTCCACTAGGGTTAGATATGTGTGGAAATAACGGCCTATCCCAGAGCTGTTATTTCCCCATATTATACTTAAAATTACATGCGACTCTAAATATCCACCTAGTTTTCTCTTTACTCTAGCCTCTGACCGCTAAGTTAGGCTAATTGCTTGAACGCTACCTATGCCTACCGCAAATTTTCACTGGCATGCATGAACACTTCACTTGTTTTCCTACTGGATTTTAGGCATTCTTTTTGATACGCTATTCAATCTGATGCGTTTTCATTGCAACCAATTTCTAACCTCAGCTTTAGGCTCCACCGACTAATCTAGGTTCGCCTAACTTTGGTCTATTTACCCTAAAATAATGTACTTAATAGGCTGCCCTTTTTCTAAACTCACCTTGGTTCTGGGTTTAATTATATAATTAACATCAATTTGCTCGTATTTTAATATAATGTTGTCATTTTTGCTATTATTTTATATTAATTCTCTAGAAGGAAGTTACATGCTGTTGCAATTTTGGAAAAGTGATAATTCGGCGGCTTGGAGGCGTGGCTTAGTTCCACGAAACGACAACTACATCTTAAACATAGGGCGTGTTCGGCTCTACCCTGTAACTTCGTAGTTCGGCTCTGTAGTTCAGCTCTGTATAGATGTTCTTTCCACTTCCCAGAGAGTGGCCTTCCACAGTACCCCCCTGCAGAGCTGAGGCCGGGGCGCTCTAATCCCGGTAGCGGAGTGGCCGGCGCAAATGACGGCCTCTGCTCGATAAGTCTCTGGACGCAGGCGGCTGCAAACCAGGACGAGGGCGAGAACGAGGGGCTGGTGTTGGAGGTGCAGGAGTGTGGACGAGAGGGCGAGGAATACGAGAGGGAAGTGGAACATCTGCAGTACGACTTGTGGAAGGCATGGCAGGAGGTGGTGGAATGGGAGGGGACGGTAGAGGTAGAGGAGAAGGAGGAAAGGGAAGAGGATCTGGGTCAAGAGGGAGAAGTGGTGGAGATGGAGAGTCAGAGGGAGATGAAGGAGGAGAAGAGTCGGGAGGAGATGAAGGAGGTGGAGAATCTGGTACAGGATAAGAAGATGAAGTATCCAAAGGAATCAGAATTGGTTTTGGAAACAAGTCCGAATCTTGGACGTCAGGAGGATTCGCCTCAAAATAGGCAGGTTTGAGACGATCGATCGATATGACGTCGGTACGAGTAGGAAGCTGTACTTTGAAGAACTTCTCCTTCCGAAGTAACACCGGGAAGGGCCCGTCGTACTTGGGTTGGAGTGGAGAACGGTGGGAGTCATGCCTCACCAAAACATGGGTACAAGAAGAGAGATCTTTCGGAATGTAAGAGTGCACCTTTTGCTGGCGGGTCGGAGTAGGTCTCCAGGAGAGGGCGCAGCGTTTCAAGCGAGTGAGATACAGGGTGGGATCAGCAGTAGCAGGAGGGAAAGATTGAGAGAAGAACTCGCCCGGCAGACGGAGAGTAGAGCCATAAACGAGTTCGGAAGCTGAACACTGAAGGTCTTCCTTAACGGCCGTGCGTATACCAAGCATAACCAAAGGGAGGGCTTCCGTCCAATGTTCTGGTTGTGGATGTGCCATGAGAGAAGCCTTTAGCTGACGGTGAAACCTTTCACAAATCCCATTCGAGATAGGGTGGAAACTGGTTGTATGGATCTTCTCAGAACCAAGCAAGCGCATCAAATCTTTCCAAAGGAAGGATTCGAAAACGCGACCTTGATCCGTTGTGACCGAGAGAGGAATGCCAAACCGAGAGATCCAATGGAACAAGAAAGCTTTAGCAATAGATTCGGCTGTAGCGACAGAGAGTGGGATAGCTTCCGTCCAACGAGTAAACCGATCAATACAGGTGAGGATATATCGCTTGCCATGAGAAGGTGGGAGAGGTCCAACAATGTCGATGTGGACTCTCTCAAACCGTTGCCCGGGAGGCAAGAAAGTGCCTAAGGGAGCTTTAGTATGTCTTTGCACTTTAGAGCGCTGACAAGCCATACAGGCGCGGACCCAGTTCGCTACGTCGGCGTTAACTTTAGGCCACACAAAACGAGCTGTTACCAGTTTGCGTGAAGCCTCGACGCCAGGGTGTGAAAGCGAATGGAGATTGCAGAAGACTGCCTTTCGAAGAGCATCAGGTACGAAAGGACGAGGATTGCCTGTTGAAATGTCGCACAAGAGCCTCTTCTCTATGCCCGGAAGATTGAGCCACTGCAGCTGTAGAGAAGAGTCCTGTTGAAGATCGATATTGTCTTGCTCCTGGCACGCGGCCATGGCTGCGTAATCAATGTCAGGAATGGGGGAAAGAGCGTTAATTTCAATCCGAGAAAGAGCATCCGCGGTGAAATTATCCACTCCGGAGATGTGACGTATGTCTGTAGTAAACTGGGAAACAAATTCGAGATGACGAGCTTCACGGGGGGAGTGACGTTCATGCCGTGAAGCCATTGCGAAAGTGATCGCTTTGTGGTCGGTCAGGATGTGGAACTCCCGTCCTTCCAAAAAGTACCGAAAATGGCGAACAGCAAGGTACATAGCAAGCAATTCCCGTCCAAAAGCACTATACCTTGTTTCGGCGGGTTGCAGCTTGCGTGAAAAGAAGGCAAGTGGGCACCATTCGCCCTTTTGGAACTGCTGAAGCACCGCACCAACAGCGAAATCGGAGGCATCTACCTGCACTCTCGCTGGTGCGGTATCGTGGGGATGAACTAAAAGAGTGGCGGAGGCGAGGGCTTCTTTGGAAGCCTCAAAAGCAGACTCTGCTGCCGGAGACCAGTCGACTTTAGTGGTGCTGCCTCGCTGTTTAGGACGAATGAGTGCAGTAAGCGGGCCTAGGAGGGCTGCCGCTGATTTCAGAAATCTGTGGTAAAAGTTGATCATTCCCAGATATTGACGAAGTTGCTTTTGATTTTGGGGAAGAGGAAAGGCTCTGATAGCGGCGACACGGTCTACAAGAGGGCAAATACCCTCAGCCGAGACTGTGTGACCAAGGAATGTAAGAGAAGACGCGCCGAATACGCACTTGGTAGGATTGAGACGAATTCCCGCATCATCCAACCTACCAAAAACGGCACGCAGGTGCTCCATATGTTCTTCAGGAGAGGAGGAAGCGACTAAAAGATCATCTAAATATGCCCAAGCAAAAGGAAGGCCACGGAGGATAGAATCGATGAACCTCTGGAAGGACTGGGCTGCATTTTTCAAACCGAATGGCATTCTTGTATACTCAAAGAGGCCAAAGGGGGTGATTACAGCTGTCTTGGGGACGTCCTCCGGAGCCACGGGTATCTGATGGTAGGCTCGAATTAAGTCCAAAGAAGAAAAAATGGTGTTACCAGACAGGTGGGAAGTGAAACTTTGTATATGCGGTACAGGGTACCTATCCGGTGTTGTGGCAGAATTCAAAGCCCTAAAATCACCACAGGGTCTCCAATCGCCCGTGGTGCCCTTAGGGACCATGTGTAGCGGAGAAGACCAACAACTTTTGGAAGGGCGCACAATGCCAAGTTGCAACATGTGATCAAACTCGGCCTTGGCGGCCTTGAGCTTATCGGGTGGGAGGCGGCGAGCTCGAGCAAAGGTGGGTGGGCCAGTAGTTTCGATATGATGTTCAACAGAATGCTTAAGAGGGGTATCGGAAGAGCAGGGATGCAATAAAGAAGGAAATTCCTTCTGCAGGAGGGTCAGAAAGGGAGAGACCACTGAAGAAGTTGGAGGAGCAACAGCAGAAATACCCTTTAGAGCAGAAGCAATAATAGCACCGGGAGTATAAAGAGAAGTATCGCCATCGACAAGTCGGCGATTACGAAGATCGACCATAAGATTAAAATGGGACAAAAAATAAGCACCGAGGATGGGCTGTGTCACCTCAGCGACGAGAAAAACCCATGGGAACTTGCGGCGGAGAAAAAGATCCAACGTGCATAACCGCTCACCATATACCGGAATGGAAGAGCCATTAGCAGCGAAAAGTTGACGGCCAGGGAGAGGGATAGCAGAGTCCTGGGACGGGTCCCTGGGTACCAGCGAAAGGCTGGCCCCAGAATCGATCAAGAAGACAAGTTTAGAAGACTGATCGTAGATACGAAGAACATCCTGTGCAGTAGTAGGAGAAGAAGAAAAAGAGCCAGCATCTCCCGTCGCTCCTACGACGGGATGGCTGTCGAGTTTCCCTGATAGAGAGGGCAGGAAGGATCGCATTTCTTGGCATCCATGCCGAAAGTATGGTGATAATAACAGTACCCATGAGGATACTGGCGCTGGCGTGAGGAAGAAGCAGAAGGTGAACGAGGACCGCGAGAAGGACGAAAGTTGGAAGGAGTGGGATCACGAGAGCGAAAAGTGTTATTATTAATTGCCGCTGTAAGGGAGAGAAGGGCAGTTTTAATGTCGGCCATGCCAGTTTCGAGAACCGAAACCCGGGTATCCAGAGCTGCCGAAGGAGGAGGTTGTACTGCGAAAGCGTGAGAGTAGGAAGGTTGAGGTGGGTGAGAATAAGGAGGTTGAGCTGGATAGGAGGCAGAAGGCGGTTGAGGAACAGGAGGAGGAGGGAGAGTAGCGGAGGCGGTGTTAGAGTATTGGGGAATGTGTTGGGCGTGAGTTGCAGATGGTTGAGGAGGTGCGAGAGTCGAAGAGGTAGGGGAAAGAGAGGAAACGGCGTAAGAGGTGTGGACCAAAGGCTCCACCGGAGGGCGCAAAATTCTGTCTGCTGTAGCGGCAAACTCAGTGAGGGACAACGTCGGGTTCATTGATTGCAGTACGCTGTGATGTCGAGCAGGCATCTTCTGGAGGAAGAGGGTGCGAATTATTTTCTCTTCCCGTGTAGATGGAGTGCCACCCAACAAACTCAGCATCCTTACCATCAATTCCGAGGGTTTCTGGTCGCCCAGTGAGATGCCTCCAAGCAGAGTTTCCAATTGTTCCTCTCTAGTGGGAGCCAAGCGGTCGATAATAAGGGTTTTGAGCGTGTTGTAAGGGGTTGTAGAGTTTCTAGTTGTTGCCAGGCCATCCCTGATTTTGAGGAGGCAAGATTCTGGTAGAGCATTCACAACTCTCGAATATCTCTCCTTCTCATCTTCGATGGTCAGGAGCGCTGACTCAGCCAGGTCAAACCAAAGCTCGGGATTGTTTACGAAGAAAGGTTGCAAATGGAATGCTCGCGAGGGAGTAGACATGATGAAAGGTGTAGAAGTTGGTAGAGTGAAGGAAAGAAAAAAAAATAAAATAAAAATAAATAAATAAGATGTGGAGCGAGCGGAGGCACTAATAACGGACCGGGGGTGGAAAAATCAAAGAAATTACAACCTTAGGAGCTAGACCCAGGATTAAAATGAGGCTGTTGCGATATAAATTGCCAATACTTTTATATATATATAAAAAAAAAAAAAAAAAAAATAATTAAATTTTTTTTTTTTTTTTTTTTTTTATTATTATTTTTTTTTTTTTTTTATTTTGTTGAGTGAGGGTGTTATCAGCACACAAGGTGGATATAATTTGTTAGGGATACCACAACAAGGGCGATAATAATAATAATAATAATAATAATAATAATAATAATAATAATAATAATAATAATAATAATAATAATAATAATAATAATAATAATAATAATAATAATAATAATAATAATAATAATAATAATAATAATAATAATAAAAATTTGATAAGAACAATAAAAAAAAATAACAAAATACCCGGATGTAGAACAATTTATATGTTCCGTGTGAAATACAGAACTGTACCAAGGTAGGGGTCCAACAGCGTTAGTTTGATACTCTGCCGACGAAACTGGCTCTTGATGGCTGCAGCTGGGCTCGAGAAAGCTGTGAAGTAGATAGAAAGAGGCACAAACACAATGAGTGGGTAAATCTACCCGTTAAAAAAAACAATACCTACAAACGGTACAAAAGTGATTGGGTTCGTTTGTAATAGTGTTTCCTGGCTTTGTTGTGGGTGTTCTGATTCCCGCCTGGGAATTCAATCTTCACTCTTCGGGGTCACTATCTGAAGCTGGGTGCTTAGGACCGCTTCTTTAAGGTTGATTGAGAAGTTAATGTTCTTACAATTTTTATTTTCCTACTTCTATTTTACAAGTGAGGGTTGGACCCCTTGTCCTAAAAAAAACAAAAACAAAGAATTAGGACAGGGTAAACCGAGTTATTACTATTCCACATATGAATCATATTCTGCAGAAAGAATTTCTACAGAATATGAAGCTTATGTGGAGTAGTAGTACAATTGATTGTTAGTTTGAGAGAGGCTGTTTTATGTATATGCATACACAGGCAGAAAAAGGTTTCTCCCCGATATACATTTGCATAAAGCAGCATTACATTTGGTATGAGTCTCACACAGGCACATATACTACAAAATTGCCTAGGTTATTGTAACTTCTTTGACTGGCGAGAGAGATAGAGAGAGAGAGAGAGAGAGAGAGAGAGAGAGAGAGAGAGAGAGAGAGAGAGAGAGAGAGAGAGAGATTTGGTGCTGTTCACCTCTGCGCTACTATTACCCCAGCTTAGCCTCACTCCAAACTGCTATGTAACGCAAACGCCCACTAGGGTAAGGTATAGTAAATATCGATCTATGCGACCTCTATTTACTATACTGGTGTTAAATTATATTAAAAAGCTCCTAAATCTAACATTTTTGGGTTGTTCACCTCTGCTCTACTATTACCTCTCTTCAAACTGCTATGTAACGCAAACGCCCACTAGGGTAAGGTATAGTAAATATCGATCTATGCGACCTCTATTTACTATACTGGTGTTAAATTATATTAAAAAGCTCCTAAATCTAACATTTTTGGGTTGTTCACCTCTGCTCTACTATCACCCAGCTTGGCCCCTCTCCAAACTGCTATGTAACGCCAACGTCCACTAGGGTTAGATATGTGTGGAAATAACGGCCTATCCCAGAGCTGTTATTTCCCCATATTATACTTAAAATTACATGCGACTCTAAATATCCACCTAGTTTTCTCTTTACTCTAGCCTCTGACCGCTAAGTTAGGCTAATTGCTTGAACGCTACCTAAGCCTACCGCAAATTTTCACTGGCATGCATGAACACTTCATTTTGTTTTCCTACTGGATTTTAGACACTCTTTTTGATATGCTATTCAATCTGATGCGTTTTCGTTGCAACCAATTTCTAACCTCAGCTTTAGGCTCCACCGACTAATCTAGGTTCGCCTAACTTTGGTCTATTTACCCTAAAATAATGTACTTAATAGGCTGCCCTTTTTCTAAACTCACCTTGGTTCCGGGTTTAATTATATAATTAACATCAATTTGCTCGTATTTTAATATAATAATGTAATTTTGCTATTATTTTATATTAATTCTCTAGAAGGAAGTTACATGCTGTTGCAATTTTGGAAAAGTGCTAATTCGGCGGCTTGGAGGCGTGGCTTAGTTCCACGAAACGACAACTACTTTTTAAACATAGGGCGTGTTCGGCTCTACCCTGTAACTTCGTAGTTCGGCTCTGTAGTTCAGCTCTGTATAGATGTTCTTTCCACTTCCCAGAGAGTGGCCTTCCACAGTACCCCCCTGCAGAGCTGAGGCCGGGGCGCTCTAATCCCGGTAGATATATTATATAAATTTATCCGATCTCCCGTTCCGTGTTTCTTTAGTTTGGTCTATATATATATATTTATTATATATATATATATATATATATAATATATATATATATATATATATATATATATATATATATATATATATATATATATATATATTATAGAGAAGAGAGGAGAGGAGAGAGGCTTTAATTTATAAAATGAAGCAGACGTATGTACAGAAGAAAAAGTGGTAGAAATGGAAAAGGATCTTTCACTCTTCAGGTCTTCCAACTTTCAAGTTTCCAACTCCAAGAAGTTGAAGACTGAAGTTGTGCTAGAAAAGCGTTTGATTTTGGATCTTGAGGAACTCTGGTGTTTTTTTGACTTTTTGTGACGAGTGAATAAATTAAATAAGAAATCGCGTTTCACTAGAAAATAAAACCAATAATCATAAAAATCACTTTTTTCGTATTATAAATGAAAAATCACTATTAAGTAATTAATCAAGCTAAGGAATACTTCAAAATGATTTTCTTATCTAATACAAAATAAATATTGATTCTACAACTAAAATTAATTTAAAATTGGATGGTAGACACTGATACCTTGGAGACTCCTGAAGTCTTGGATCTTTAGAAAAATCTATTAAATTTTGTAGTAATAAAAGGAAATAATATTTAAAGAAGTTCGAACTGGATGCCAGACGACTTACCATAAGAAAAGCTGTAGTGATGTACCCCCAAATACTAACTTTAGTAATAGCTATATTTGATACAGAATCGTTAATTTAGTTAATTACATATTTAAGCGAAAACAATGTGAATCGCAGCTAGATGATTTAGACTAGTCGGTACTTGCTCTCAGTAGTTTTAACTGTAAAACAACTACAGGAGTCCTGTTCCGGAATTAGATTTCTGGCAATGATTATCTTCGTCACACTGCACTGAACAACTCCACAGAGTACACGTAAAATCATGATGCAGGCTGGTTTCGAGTGACTGCAAATGTCTTGTGAATGTCCTCAGAATAAATAAATAAATTATAAAATATTTCATGAAAGAAGGAAAATAAAACTATGATAGCTATTTTTAATTCCTTTCCTTTTATTCAATGTAACTCAAGTTAGTTACCCTTTAATTATATATATATATAATAATATATATATATATATATATATATAATAGTATATATTATATATATATATATATATATATATATATATATAATATATATATATATATAATATATATATATATATATATATGACCTGCTATGTTTTACGACTCCGTCAGTTTTGACATTTTTTTTGTTTTTTTTTCATATATTTCGAGTATATGATCCTAACAATCAATTTAAGTGGTGACGGAATGATTCAAAAATATATTGGACCTGTTACGTTTTACGGCTCCGTCAGTTTTAATTTTTTTTTTTTAACTTAAGGAATACCCAAGGTTAAACCGCAAAGATGCAGGAGTCGGGGTCTCTGCCTTCCGGGGAACGAACGGGGTAGGACTATTTTCCCACCCTCCGGGGAGGGTGCTCCGGAACCCCCGCTCTTTGATATTTGGGTGTCGCGGGGGTTCCTCCGTCCCTCCTACGGGGTATGGAAAACGTCCCCCCCCTCTGTCCCCAGTCGGCTCGAGCCCCGTAAAAAAAAAATTTTTATTATTTTTTTGTTTTACATTTTTGTAATAAGCTTTATATGCTGATTCCAAATATGTAATTCGTTTTTCTGTAAGTGTCATACTTTTCGAGATATTTCATATTTGATTTTTTTTTTTTTTACACATTTTTGTAATAAGCTTTATATGCTGTTACAATAGTAATTGGTTTTTCTGTAAGTATCATACTTTTCGAGATATTTCATTTTTTGAAAAATTTTTTGTTATATAAATGTGATTTTTTAAAATTATTTAAAATATTTTAGAACTTTTGAATTGCATTCCGTCACCCCATAAATTCATTATTAGTATCATATACTAGCAATATTTAAAAAAAAAACAAATAAAAAATCAAAACTGACGGAGTCGTAAAACATAACAGGGTCTATATATATATATATATATATATATAGTATGATATAATATTTATCTATATATATATATATATATATATATATATATATATATATATATATATATATATATAATATATATATATATATATATATATATATATATTATATATATATATATATATATATATATATAATATATATATTATATATATCTTTCTTTCTTACCTACCTCTTTTCCCAAGACTTGGAGTAAGGTGCGCTACAAGCATCGGACAAGAAAAGCAGTAGAGAGTATGACAAATGTCGAAAAGAAAGCCAGCTTACAGCCCCCTCTGTACCATTATTTAGTGAAAACTCGTCACAGACAGAAATCCACCCTAAGAGCTTCATGGGACCGCGACCGGACCCTCACTATGGGAAATCGTCAATGTAAGGGTTCCTCCCTTGGCCCAGTGGGCCACAACCATGCCCCATACAAAACCCCGCCATTCTCTCCTATCATGGCACCTTTATTCTCGCTCTGCCAAACCTCCCATTTCTCTCCTTCAGACATTCGTTCACCGACCCGACCCACTTTCTCTTCGGTCTCCAGCCGGTCGGTTCCCAATCACACTCACAGGCACTATACATCCGCTAACCAACCGACTATCATTCTACTTTCCACATGACCAAACATCTCAACATACTTTCATTTTTATCTCTCATTTACCCCTTTCTTCAACACCACACAAACTCTCTAATGTAAGATATATATATATATTATATTACTTATATATATATATAAATATATATCTAATATATATATATATATATATATATATATTATTATATAGTATATATTATATTATATATATATATATTATATTATTACAAGCCCAATGCTTATGCATCTAATGCACCTAAAAAGACCAGCTGATTGATATGTTCGGAAGTCAATCTATTCCTTTCATTTGAGCAAAGATTGTTTAATAATGATATTGTTCGTTCTGACGAGACTGACGTCGCATTTACAGTAAGATATTTCATTGCTAACATTAACATAGCAGGGAAAGCATTTTTACTATCATTCCAAAATTTTATTGGGTCGCATTATCCACTTGATCACTGAATAACTGAATCTGATTAGTGAATACTCAGAAGACAATTTGACTATGTGACATGTGCAGTTGTCAACCCCCCTCTCCTACTATTTTTGGTTCCCGAAAAGACGAAAGAATCTAAAACCCCATTTTTTCGGTCATATTTTTATACACGACATTGGAGGGACGAACAGAAGAACGAGAACAAAATATGGGGGGGGGGAAATGAGTTACATTCACTTCAGGGTGTCGGGCAGAGGGGAATAACATTTCTTATTTTTTTTTCCGGAGTTTAAAAAACAAAAATTGTATTTTTTTTTGAAAAGAATATCGGCTTTCGATATTAAGAAAAAATATCGATATATCGCCTAAGAAAATATCGCCCAAAAATATCGATATATCGAGCCAAAAATATCTATATTTCGATATATCGATATTTTTTGGCCATCCCTAATATATATATATATATATATATATGCGCCTACGTGCGTATAAATATAAATCGTATATATCCGTCTGTGCCTTATGAAATTGTTATTGTTAAATAGAGTTAAGTGGCTATAGCTCCGTTTTATCTAATCAGAATTCACCTCTTATTTGCATAAGTAAATACTGTCATAATTTCCGTTATATATTAAATAATTCAAACACAATCTTAATAAAGGCATATGTCATATTCTTGTGTTAATTCTGTATGAAGCAATGTATATAGTTTGATTATTATTATCATTATTATTATTATTATTATTATTATTATTATTATTATTATTATTATTATTATTATTATTATTATTATAATATTTTGAATATTACTATTGAATTGTTAAGTATGTCATATTACCTTTTGAACATTTATTTACTTTGATATTCAAAGATCTTTCTCCTTTTTTCTTTCAAATCCTGAGTATCGTTAACGTTATATATATATATATATATATATATATAATATAATATATAATATATATATTATATATATATTATATATATATATATATATATATATATATATATATATATATATAATCTATATATATATATATATATATATACTAGGCAACTTTCCTTTAAAAGGATGTTACATAAAAATACAAATTTCGAAATATCGCTGAACCCTAATCGTCTACCCATGCACTGTGACGTGTTAATAACTCCAATAGAAGAAGAGAAAGAGTGCAACATGTTGCTTTTTATATCAGTTAATTTTTATATGTTAATTTTGTTTTAATTTTTTTTTTTTTTATTTTATTAGGGGTCGAGCCGACGGTGGACAGAGGGGGGGAGAAGTCCCCCCCGTCGTCCCGCTGAGCCGAGAGACCCTGACTCTTTGAAATCTTGGTGATTTAGTCTTGGGTATTCCTTTAGTTTAAAAAAATAAAAAAACTGTTAATTGGCAACCTTGTCGCTCTATATTGCCCTTAAAATAATCGAAAAAAATCGATTACATCGCTCGTTCGAATTATCGGTTAACATCCTTTTACAAGCGAAAGTTTCCTATATATATATATATATTATATATTATATATATATAATATATTATTATATATATATATATATATATATATTTATATATATAATATATATATATATATATATATTATAATATTATATATAATTCTATATATATATATAATTTTTTTTTTTTTTTTTTTTTTACAGTTAACACCACCGCTCACGGGCAGAGCCCTAATCTAGGAGGGGGTGTGCCCAATTTCTAAGTCTGAGCAAGACGGAGTCAAGAAAGAACAGCTCACACTCACACGCCCGACCAGTGACGAACCTGGGTCTCTCGCGTAGTTGGGCGAGTGCTCTCCGCCAAGCTACCGGAACGCTGTTTGGTGGTTTGATCTATTCCTTCTTGAACTATGGGAAGAAAATCTCATACGAGCCGACTGCGCGATATCCATTCTTTATATGATTTATACGTCCCTTTATGACAAAACTTCACTGGCCAGAATTACATGATGCATTTTTATATTTACAAGCAAAGTTTAAAATAATTCAAAAGAAATAGGCTAAAAATTTTGACGCTCCTCCATTTATTTCAGATAATTCTTTTTTTCCTTTTTTAACTATGTGAAAAGAATCATAGCGAAAATTTTGCTGCTTCACCACTAAATTTCATCGAAAAGTAAGATTAGTTTGTTGATTCATTCACTAAAGTTTTAATTAAAAGCAAATTTATTAATTTGTTAAATTTTTTTTCAATAATATTCTGGCAGGACACTGGTCAAAAACATTCACATTTTTCTGAGCTGTTCAAACTTTGAGGCTGAAGTTGTGTTTTTGAAGGAAATCTTCAGGCTTCCCTCTGGTGTGCTCCAGTTTTTTCTCTTTATTTTTTCCTTTCTATTTTTAACGCATCCATCTTCGACGACAGTCATTTATCATTTTATTATTTTATTATTATTTTATTTTATAAAAATATATATATATATATATATATATATATATATATATATATATATATATATATATATATATATATATATATATAATATATATATATATATATATATATATTATATATAATATATATATATATATATATTAGATAATGATCGTATTAATGCCTTTGTGTATAGTTTGTTTTTTTCAATATGTCAAGTTCATGTGATATTTACTGATCTTGTCTATTTTATTGCAAAAAAAATTTAAAGTTCAGTGTGAATTACATTAAGACAAGTAAATGATTTAAGTAATAATTAATTATAATTTTTGATATAATTGGTTGATTGTGATTGTTCGAGTTTAAATTGATGCTTTGAGATGATTGAGAGAAATTGGTAAATTACAGAGTTAAATATGCCCCAACCTTAATAGTTCCTTGCCCTTGAGCGGCAGTGATAGCTATGAAAGTAATGATTTGAGAGGTGAATGTGTTAATAGTATTTTTTTTTTTTTTTAGATCGTTTAGTGATAATAATGTAAGCAACCTTTTGTAAGAAATTCCACTTACTGCTTTTGCAGGTATGGAAATGTCATTACTGTAGATTAGTTTTTGTTTCTGTTGAAATGGTCTGATAATTTGCAATAAATCCTTCACAGTAGAGGAACTCAAAACTGCATCAGAATCAAGTGGAGTGGCATGCCCTGAAGCATGTTTGAAAGTGTGCTGCAAGCTTTGCTACTAGAGTATATAAAGGAATGAGTTTATCGGTTAATCTCTTGAGATTAGAAAGTTGGACAGGGAAAGGAGGAGTGATTTTGAAATGTTGGGGCAGGCAAGACTTCCTCAAAAGGAGAAGATGTGCAATTTAAAGAGAAAAGAAAAAAAAGTTCGGAAGATCAGTATCCTTTCTTATAGAGATATTATATGAAGAATAAAGCCTGATCTGGAGGTTGGAAAGAAATTTGAGAGTCAGAGTTGGAAAATTGATGCAATGAAAAGCCTTAGAACCCTCCTTTGCATGAAGGTGTGTATGTGTGTGTATGCGCGATCGCACAAATTCACCTGTGTGTAAGATTGAGGCTCCATACAGAGATGGAAATTTCCCCTACACGAAGAAAATAACCGTGGTGCCTTGAAGTTCTGAAGATGCGCCTTGAAGTTTATAACTTATTGGAATCATATTTAGTATTATACACTGTCTGAACCTTCCAAGAAATATCACTAGGAAGGGAAACTCCAGAACCTGGCTCACAGTACCTCTCGCTATCAAAATGACCAGTCCCTCATTTTACTACAAAGTCCCCGATCCTGATCAAGTTTAGATGAGTAATATTAAATAGATGAAAGAATTAAATTTTTGAGGTATTGACTTCCGGACCCCTCATTGGCTACACGATTGTAAGTCATCTTAAAATTAAGATGAATAACAATAGCTAAATAGTATAGTGTTGCTATATAGTTTATGTTGAAGTGTACCAATCTCTTTTGCTGTGCCTGAATAAAAGATTTGAAATTTTATTTACTTTTATGGGGATTATAAGTTTTATTTATTTGATCATAATTATATCTTTTTTTATTCCAAGAACATACAAGTAAGCCAAATAGTCACCCTTATTGTATTAGTCTTTATTGGCAATTTTTAAACTTTCCATTCAAACCCATTTTTATTGATTTCTTTTATTTTTCTTCAGGATTGCAATCTAAATGACATGAGAAGATGTGAATCAAGTTTCTGACCATCGATTGCAAAAAAGATCCACTGAATTTAGTAAGTGGGGATACAAAGAGGAGCTGTGGAGGCTTACTGAGTACAGAGAAATCGCTTGGTATTCCTTCATCCCTCTCGTCTCCACCTAAATGTGAAGTTGATGATACGCCGCTTCAAGGGAAGACTCTGAATAAAAATAAAGAATGTAAGTTGTTGTTATTATTATTATTATTATTATTATTATTATTATTATTTATTTATTACATATTACATTATTATTATTATTAGTTATTTACTTTGAGTATATAATATAATTATTTATAATAAATAATTGAGAATATATGTGAATAAATCGTATTTCGAGGAGAGAGATTACAGTATGAATATGAGTGAAACAACTCTCGCAGTTTATATTATCTTCAGCTTATTATTAATAAAATAAGTATATACTTAATTTTCATAAGTTCTCTTTACATAAAAGTAGCACAAATCGATGATACAAAGAGACTTGGGCGTAGTTTTCCACTATACTAGTATAAAAATCTTACAATATATATAATATATAAAATATATTAAGTACAACAATAAATATACAAACTTTTGTTATATACGAAGCTATATTATATTTGTTTAATTCATAATCTATTATATTTATTATAAGATATGAACTATACTAATTCATGATATATTAAGCTATAAATTAATATAGGGTCTACGAGAATAAGTCCTATATATATATATACTATAATATAATTTATTCTTTTTCTTTATATTATATAATATATTCACATAATATAATGCTTTTTGATATAACTGAAGTGTAGTATGAGATAGTGTACTGGATAAATTGTTGTTTGTGTTTTTATGTGTTATTGGGTTGTATTTTAATGTTTTGTATCTTGTATATTGGACTCTGTGTAAAGGAAAGATACTGTTGTTCTTTTTCCTTCGAGGGCATTGGTAGTTCACATGATATGCTTCAATATGCTCTTAATTTTCACAAGTCTTGTCTCGTTTGTGATATCTTCTAAATTTATTTTAACTATTATTTTATTGGTATCTTTAAAGGGGGAATATTGACAACGTTAATTTGGGGGAGGGAGATTTCTCTTATTATATGGAATGAAGTTTTGTCATATTATTATTATTAATTTTATAGTAATACAGTTTAATAGGAAAAGTAGGTGGTAATGAGTGACTATGTTGTTTTCTTATCTCAATCTTGTGATCGCGAAACACTATTATTCTTTATTTATGTGAAGAGTCGCTTACTGATAGTAGGAAGAGAAAAAATAGAAGGTTAACTTTCTTTATATTAGTATTATAGTAATATTTAATATATAATATTACTATAAGTCTACGCCTTACCTCGCAAGCGTCGGCTTTTCTGGGCTCTTTTTTGTCTTTTTTCTCTCACTACTTTCACTATCCCGCCGATCTGCTTCGCTTTTTTTTTCTTTTTGCTTTTTTGCGGCCGTTGCTGCTTTCCCTCTTCTTTCTGTCTCCCTCTCCCGGCTTACCGCTCTCTCTTCTTTTTCTTCGTCAGCTTCGCCCCTTTCCCCAACATCTTCGGGAGCCCATTCTCGCTGAGTTTTGCGTTTTCCTGTCCGGCTTCTGCCCTCCCCTTTCCCGCCCCTCTCTCCGTCATCATTTCTCCCTCCAGTCTGGTTTTTTCCACCCGGTTTCTTTCCCTCCGCCTACCAACCACATACACTATATTAACAATTATATATTAACTATAACTATATCCAATCCTTATATATTAATAATATACTAACTCTAATGTGAGTAGTAACTATAGTACTACTATCGGGCAGCATACTTTATATAACTATGAGGTTAGCTATATAATTATTATTATCATATTCTATGTGAGTATTATTATCTACTACTATCTAACACTATTGATACAGTTATTCACCTATCATATACTCTGCCCCACACTTCACATTCCTCACCACTTACATCATATAAAATAAGTTACTAATCTTTCATACTATACTATATTTACTATATATATATATTTGTACTATATATAGTTGTATCACGTTAGGCCTGGCGCCTATAGTTTATAATCATTATAGTGAGCTAGTATATAGTATATTAGGTCACTATATATACCTATCTATACTACTTACTACATACTTATATATTCATATATTAAATCTGCAATAAATATTCCTCTTACATTACAAGTACTTCAAAACATCCACTCACACCTCTCCCAATCCTCACATATTGCTGTATTAACTTACATCACACTCAACTTACAATCCTATCACATTACGACTTAACAATTTTAATAATAGGGAGGCGACTTTCATACTGCTATCACTCCAGCTGGTACAGAGAAATATCCTCACATATGCTCATTCTAGTAAATACATAATTCTCAATGAAACTAGATACTCTTAAATATATCTAAATTTAAAACAACCTCCCACTCTTAAATTCCAACACAAGCAAAATCCAAACACCTCCAGACTAATTCTTTTTTCCTCTCTATTTTACAATCTCCAATCCTAACATGGAGTACAGACTAGATCACCTATCACGACTCCAGCGTTCCAATAATATATCACATATACAATACAACAAAATTATTCAATCCCAAAATATATCACTTAACCTTCCCTAATTATCAAAATACGGCAAATTGTGACAAAAATTGCCCCACAGTAACTATAGAAATCACACCATACCTTACCACTAAGAAATAACAATCACTCAATCTTAACTCACCAACCGTACTATAAGGACATAGATATAATCACTCTATCAAAACAAGAAAGAGATAATATAATAATAATAAGCTCTGAGATCCGTTCGTAAACAATAATACGTAATGAGCGGGTCCTGGTAAAAATAACTAGAAATAAGCAGGCCTGTTTAACACCATGAAAAATCTGCGAATAAACGATACAAGCAAACTTGGTAAAGAGACAAAACACGAAGAAGATGAGATAACATGCTACTCATTCAATGAAAGATTAGATTTTTAGTGTCTGCCAGATCTAGAGCATGCAAATACGAAAAAGAGTTCAATTCAGTCTTTTAACAAACTACTCAGCAAAATATCAAAGTCTATCATGCACACATCGTGACATAAAATAGATTAAATTCTGTTGAAAAAGACTGAGTGTTCACTTAACCAGACAACATATGGTGGTAAAACCTGAAAAAAAAGAACATATCACAAAGAACGTATCCATAATAATACCATAATCACATCAACTTCTGCTTTCACAAAATACTGAAAAGCTTCATATATAGGAAGGGAACAAACTAACTCTCTCCCACACACTTTAATCTTCAACTATATACACTTCGAAAATTATGTCATAATAATACACTACTGATCAAAAGTCGATACAACGAAACCTAACTCATCCTATTAGCGATAAAGATATAGAGTCGCAAATTCACTTTTAATATAACACACACGAATTAAGAAGTGCAAATCTTAACTGCTATTACATAACAATAGAGAAATCAGTCTCATATACACTATATTTCCAACTTTAGCTACACACAAAATTCTTCATGCTTTTTCGAATGTGACTTCTGTAACTCAAGTCACTCCTAATCTATCACATATTTATACAAACATATGCATTCTATGATCACACCTACAGGCTCAGCTATGAAGTTTCATTGGTACTAATTACAATACGTATGAGACTCACATATATCTTGGTACAACTCGACATATGGAATATTCTCGGCAGTCACAGTCGAGACAATAGAGCTGTATAATAGAATCAATGATTTATCTTCCCGCACAATAAAACCCGATTATACAAAAAGAACGGCCAATCAAAGATTCTCTAATCAATCATACACCCGAGAGACCCATATACTCTCCTTTCCTCCTTGTGCAAACTAATGAAGATTATCATGCTCACCAAAATTCAACCTTACTTTCACTCTCCAAACCACCAACCTGGTTTCAAAAAATTCCACTCCACCTCAACAGCTCTAACAAACATCACACAAAATATCATAATTGGATTAAACAAAACACCATCCCATAGAACAATACCCCTGGCTATCGACATTTCAAGGGAATAAGAAGCCCTTCTTGAAGGAAGTACGGACAGTTAAGAAAGAGAGTACAGGGAGTCTTCAGACAGTAAAGAATAGGTGATGGTACTTTTGTGAGTGATGAAATAGATGTGAGATGAGTGCGGAGGGAACACTTCGAAAATCTGCATGACATTATTAGTAATGAAGAGGTGATAGTGAATGTTTGAGGGTTTAATGCTAAGAAAGACTGGGTATTTTGGGGATGAATTAGTTAGTTAGTAGGAAGGAAGTAATAAGCAGAATGAGAAAGTTGAAGAATGATAAATATGCAGGCATAGATGGAATTACCGGTGAAATGATCAAGAATGAGGCGAGACAGTGATTGACTGTATATTGGAGTTGTGTAAGAAAGTGTTTATGAAGGGTGTACTTCCGATGGATTGGAGGAGAACAGTAATAATACCCTTATATAAGGGGGATAGAGTCCACATAAAATGGCTACAAAACAAAGAAAAAGGGGGATAAGAGGAACTGTAGAAACTATATGGGAATTAGTTTATTGAATGTTGTATGTAAAATATATGCTGGTATTTTGGTTGAAAGAGTGCGTCGAGAGACTGATTGGAGAAGAACAAGGAGCCTTTAGAAGTGGTAGAGGATTTGTAGATCAAATTTTCACATTGAAACAAATGATTGAGAAAATGAGAGAAGAAGAATAAATTGTAATTAGGTTTTATGGACTTGCAACAGGCGTGTGACAGGATTAATAAGGAAGCTCTGTGGCAGGTGTTAGTGATATATGGTGTTGGTGGTAGACTTCTGAATGAATCAAAAGTATGTATAATGATAGTGAAGCATGAGAAAGAATCATGAGTTGAAAATGATTGGTTTAATATTAGTAATAAAGTGAGGCAGGGATGTGTTATGTTTCCTTGGATATTTAATTTGTATATGGATTGGGTGATGAAAGAATTAGAGGTATGGTGTTAGGGAAGGTGTTAGAATGAAGAAGAATGGAAGGCTAGTGGAGGGTGCCTTGCTTATTGTACGCAGATGATGTGGTTTTGTGTGGCGAATCTGAAGAAAGTATGAGAGGATTGGTATAGGGGTTTGAAAGTAAATGTAGATAAGAGTAAGGTTATGGTAGTGAGTGAGTAGAGTCCACTGTGTGAAGTGATGTTGGATGGTGAGCAATTGGAAAAAGTATTCGAGTTTAAATATTTAGAATGTATGTTGGATGAAAAGGAAATGGATGACGAAAAGCATAGAAGGAAAGTTGTGAATGGTAGGAAGGTGACTGGTGCAGTTAAATCTTTAGTGGATGTAAAAGGGCTAAGTCTTGAGTGCGCTAAGGTTTTGCATGAGGTTATGTTTTTACCCGTGTTAATTTTTAGTAGTGAAGTTATGGTGTGGAATAAAATGTATAGATCTTAGGCACAATGTGTACAGATGGACAATCTTAGGGGCGTGTTAGGTGTGAGAAGAATTGATAAAATGATAAATGAACACATTAGGCAGTTGTGTGGTATGAAGATGAGAATAAACTAGAGTACATCGAGACGGTTTAGTCATATGTAAAGGATGGGTGATAGTCCGTTGCTTAAGCGGATTGTATAGTGATGAGTGTGTTGGAAATCGATCTAGGAGATTAAAAGAAATAATGGGTTGAATTAATAAAGGGATGCGAGTTTGGCAGAGGCAAGATGACGGTGCATAATAGGAGTTAATTGTGGAGTTTCGTGAGGGGATGTGGTTGTTGGCTGCCTTGTAAAAGGAATGAACCCTACATTAACGAGATACCATTGTGAGAGTCCTTCGCAAGCTCGTGAAACCTTTGGGTGGATTTTTTTTCTGTCTGCGATGAGCTCTCACTTAGGTTTGTGAACAGGACAGTAGGGCGGCTTCCTTTTGACTTATGTCATGTAATTCTATTCTTTTCTGTTTCCAGTGTATGTTGCAGACCTCACCCCAATCTGGGGGAAGGAGGTATTTATATATATATAAATATTATAATATATATATATATTATATATATTATATATATAGTAATATATATATATATATATATATATATATATATATATATATATATTATATATAATATTATAATATATATATATATTATATATATATATAATATAATATATCCGTATATATATATATATATATATATATATATATATATATATATATATATTATATATTATATATATATATATATATATATATATATATATATATATATATTATAATAATATATATATATATATACAGTTCATATAATGAGTTTTCATCTTTTTTGTAATGCACATTTATTGAATGTTACAAAAAAGGTTAATTTTAGTTTTTGCACTTCTTCAAGTTTCGTGCTGTCGTTCTATTCACAGAGTATAAATGATTAATTTTTTTAATATTTTTCCTAAAAATAAATGTTATAATATAATGCAAATTTATTTTTATTTGCTTAGGTCCTCCAAGATATCAAAATTTCATTCTTATTATTAAGAGTAGTTATTATTAAGGCTATACAAAACTCTGGCAGAGACATAAGGTCTCCAGCCGGAGCTGGAGATTTGTAAAAATGCCGGATATTCGGCTTTGCCAGAGCCGGATCTCCAGTGCATCATTATATATATATATATATATATATAATATATATTATAATTATGATATATATATATATCTTATATATATATATATTATACAATAATATATATATATATATATATATATATATATAATGTTTATGGTTGTGAGTGAGGACAGTCCTCGATGTGAAGTTATGTTAGATGGGGAGTAGCTGGAACAAGTGTCTGAGTTTAAATATTTAGATATATGTTTGGATGAAAGGAATGATTGATGAGAGTGTATGGAAAGTTGTGAATGGCGGAAGGTGCTGGTGCAATTAAATGTTGTGAATGTAAAGGGACTAAGTCTTGAGTGCGCTAGGGTCTTACATGAGGGTATGTTGTTACTGTGTTAATGTATAGTAGTAAGACTATGGTCTGGAATAAGAGGTAAAGATCTAGAGTTCAATGTGCTCAGATGGACAATCTTAGGGGCGTGTTAGGTGCTAGGTAAAAGGAATTGATAAAATGAGGAATGAACATATACAGAGTTATGTGGTGTGAAGAAAAGAGGTAAATTGAAGAATAAATGAAGTACTTGAGATGTTTGGTCTGGAAAGGATGAATGACAGTCGGTTGTTAAGGATGTATAGTTGTGAGTGTGTTGGGAATTGATCGGCTGGAGACCAAAGAAAAAGTGATTGAGTCAGTAAACGAATGTTTGAAAGGAGAGAAATGTGAGTTTGGCAGAGGCATAATAGGAGTGAATGGCGGTTTTTTTTGAGGGGGTATGGATGTGGCCCACCTGGGCCAGGATGAACCTACACTTAGACGAGTATGCCATTAGTGACGGGTCCTCGCGGTTTTCGTAAGCTCTAGGTGGATTTTCTGACTGCGGCGAGTTCTCACTAATATGGTATAGAGGGGGCGGTAACGCTGGGCTTTCTTTTCGACTTGTGTCATGTTCTTCTACACTTCTCTTTTCCGATGCATGTCACGCACCTTACCCCAGTCTTGGGTAAAAAGAAGGAAGATGATATATATATTATATAATATATATATATATATATATATATATATATATATAATATATATTATATAAAGTATATATATATAATAATATAATATACTATATATATATATATTTATATAATATTATATATATATTTATAATATATATATATATATATATATATATATATATATTATTATATATAATTATATATCTAATATATAATTATATTAATAATATATAATATATATATATATATATATATATATAAGTATATATCATATATATATATATATATTATATATATACACTTAGTTACTTAGTTACTTACTTACTTCCTAGTG
>JABUQX010010894.1:35000-45000 GCA_015478945.1 Trachelipus rathkii
CTCTTTCTACTTTTTTTTTATCTACCATATTTAACGATTTAATCAACCGATTCGTTTTACGTGATTTTTTTTTTTTTAAATCATGATTTTTTTTTATTTCTTCACCAAATTTTTCTTTTTCTAAATTACTAATTAATCCTAATTATCACCTAATTAATGATAAATAAATTTCATCTATATAATAAATAAATTCATCAATGTAGTTTTAAATCATTTTTAATAAAGAAATAAGTAAAATTAGAGCAATAAGAAATTATACAGTATATATATATAATTTAAATAACTTATTATAACTAAAATACACTAATTCTATTTTAACTAATGCTTTATTAATTAGGTAATAAATTAGGCCTTAATTCACAGGACATTTAAAAAAAAATAATAATTAAAAAAGCAATTTGTGACTAAAATCAAATAAAATAAATAATAAAAAAATTTAATTATAAATAAAATAAAAAAAATCCACAACCCTGACACAAACTGTACATGTAAAAAGCCTTACTTTTTATTATATTGTTCACAGGGACCACCAAGTGCTTCTAAGCGAGAACATTCAACTCCAACGGAAACATCGTATGATATTTTGCTTCAGCAGCAGCAACTGTTTTTACAGTGCCAGTTAGAATTGAAGCAAAAGGTAAAATATTTTGTTCAAGTTCTGGTCTGAATTTTTTTTTATTATTATTATTATTATTATTGAATAACGTTCGCACCTCGCTTATTATTGTCCTATTCTAGGAGGGTGAACTACTCTAGGCAAATGACACCTAGTATCCGAACCCTGCTCATTTTCCTCGCGACTCAGTCGCTCTACCGATATGCCAGTTAGTTCAAGGTAATGTTTTTTTTTTTTAAATCCGTATTTTTTTTTTCAGTACACCCAAATAATACTGCCCGCTTCTTTGAAGACCTCTTCGAGTGATCACACACAAGGAGGAGGAGTAACGCTTTCATCCGTCTTAGCGCTGGCAACACCGACGTCTGTTATATCGAGTTGTACATCTCCGGTGAGTTCGATGGCCCTAGCTAGTTCGGGTAATCAGCCAATAGTTCCTGCTCCACCTAATCATTCATCTTCGTCGAACACTCCACCAGTTCCACCTCCACCTCCAACTCCTCCTTTACATTATAATAAACAAAATGTAAAGCTTGAAGATTTGAAAGGTATTTTTGATTCTTATTTATTTAATTACTCATAATATCTACGGTATAGGTGATAATTTATATGATTTGGATTTTATTTTTGGTTATATATTCTCATTATTATTTTATTAATTATTATATTTATATAATTTAATAAAAGTCATAATTATATTTATGATTTAAATTCTTTAAATATTTAATTAATTAATTTATTGTATTATTCTTATTTATTAATTAATTCTCTATGAGATATATTAATTTATTCTTATATATATATATATATATATATATATATATATATATATATTCTTTATTTATTTATATATATATATATATATATACTATCAGTGGTGAGTGGAAGTCTGTTCGCTTTTAAAACTTTATGGAAAGTCGAACCAGCTGCTTTTTCTTTTACTGTTTGATTAACAGCTGGAAAGTAAATCGGTGGCTAGCTCCCTAATGACAAAACAGAGACCCAGCTCCATTATATATATATATATATATATCATATATATATATATATATATATATATATATATATATATATATTATATATATATATATATATAATATCATATATATATATAACTTATATATATATATATTATTGTGGGATGATTTTGTAATAACGTGTTAGAAGTTTTCTTCCAATATTGTTAAACGTAATTTCAAATTTTATTTCTATTTTTATTTTTATATTTTTAATTTTATTTTATTTTTAAATTATTTTTTTTCCCCAGTTTCAGATTTAAAAATGGAACTTAAGAAAAGGAACCTCCCAGTCTCTGGATCAAAGCCTCAGTTAATTGAAAGATTAAGATTTCATTCTAAATTAGGAATTTGCAATACTAGCAGTAAATCAGTGACATCAAATAATAATAATAATAATAATAATAATAATAATAATAATAATAATAATAATAATAATAATAATAATAATAATAATAGTAATAATAGTAATAATAGTAGTACAAACTCTTCTGCCATATCTAATAGTTGTAATAGCAGCAGCATCAATAGTGTCAATAGTAATAGTGTTATGGGCCCTAATGTTACTTGTAATTCTGCCACTAATAATGATAACACTGATAACGTTTGTGAAAATAATGGTAGAAATAATTTCAATATTGCTCAAAGCAACTTTGGACCCCGGCGATTATCTTCGCCATCGGCAACGAGTATGTACAATTCCAATGCTGTTATTAGTGAAATTGCTCAATCTGATGTTATGGGAAGTAGTATTAAGCAAGCGTCTTTAGACACTGAGGACACATCTGGTAAGTAAAAAAAAACCTAAGAGGATTTTAAAACATGATACTTTGATAACTAATAAAAAAAGATTTAAGATTAGTCATGGAAAAGGTTTTTATTTTGTTCAAAATATTTAGTTTATTATGTTGCTATTTTCAGTGTTTTTAAATGAATTATTAAATAAAAAGAAGAGAAATTTCGCAATATTATCTTTTAATTTGTTTTTTTTTTTTAACATTAGTTATAGGTCTGTTTGAGTCCTCAATGGATATGGGAGAGGATAGCATACTTTCGCCTGCATATTCCCAAATTTCATCGACGAGACCATCTAGTGTTGCTCCAATGGATGTCGATTTCGATTCTGCAATGGATGTCAGCAATCTCGAACCTCTCACCCCTATTAATCAACCTTCTTCTGTTGCATCTGTAGGCGATTTTGGAGGCTCGATAAATACCCCACCTCCGCCACCTCCACCTCCTCCCCCACTACCATCGATTTCTTCTTTACCTCTTTCGAAAAACTCTCATAATTTTGAATGTGATTCTACCAAAAGCAATCACCCAGAAGTTGTAGGTCAATTTTCCAATTTAGATACTTCTTCTCAAGGTTCATCGGCATACGAAAATCAGGAAGGCATAGTAAAACTTAAAAGAAAAATAGAAGAACTTCAGAAAGAACTTTTGAATACACAAATCCAGCTGCAGCAACAACAAAAACAAAACATGCTTAAAGCCAAAGAAAATTATGAGAAAAATATTTCTGATCCCAAATTCAATCAAAAAGCTATTTTACAACATCAGATTGAAAGTAGAAAACATCAGCAACAGCAACAACAACTACAAACGCATTTATTGTTGTTACAACAAAATCTTCAAAACGAACAAAAAGAATTACAGAAAAGTTCCAGTCATGATGCTCTTAAAGACTTGGATGATCTCATCCTTATTAGTCCTGGAGACAACGTCGCATATATGAATGACCAATTCACGACGCATTCTCCTAGCAAACATTATACTGCCACAAACATGCAACAATCTTATATTCTTAGTCAAGATCAATCACAAGATATTCAACAGCGCCATTACAATAATAATAATAATAATAATGGTGGTTTTCGGTCTGCACAGACTCCACCCCCTCCTCCCCCTCCTCCTCCACCACGCCCATTGTATCAACAGCAGTTGAGTAATCAGAGGCAGAAACATGCTCACTTTTTACATCAAATTCCTGAAGCAAAAAGAGAAGAGCAAACTTATAGACCAAGAAATGTAAAAGTTAAAATGGATAATTGTTATTCTCTTTGTTCGCCAACTAATTTGTACAGAAATTCCCATGCAGATTCCATTTATCTTCCTAATGGGATAATAATCAACACTCACCAGAGGTAAGCTTGCTTTTTTTTTGTCCATCTGAACACGTTGAACTTTAGATCTATACCTCTTATTCCAGACCATAGTCTCACTACTATACATTAACACAGGTAACAACATACCCTCATGTAAGAACCTAGCGCACTTTTCGACTTAGTCCCTTTACTCACCAACGATTTAATTGCACCAGCCACCTTCCTGCATTCACAACTTTCCTACTACACTCTGCATCATGTTTCCTTTTCATCAAACATATATCCAAAATATTTAAACCCAGACACTTGTTCTAGCTGCTCACCATCTAACATAACTTCACACCGAGGACTGTCCTCACTTACAAGCATTTAAACCCTACTCTTATATACGTTACTTTCAAACCCCTCCATTTTACCACACCCTACCAAGTCTCTCTACCAATCCTCTCGAAACTCTCTTCAGATTCAACACATAAAACCCAAATCATCCGCATATAACAGGTAGGGGCACCCTCCACTCACCTCCATTCTCCATCATTCTAACACCATTTCCAGCCGCCCTCATCTATGGTTCTTCATAGCCCATCCATATGCCAAATTGAAGCAACCAAGGGACCATAAACACATCCCTGACTCACTCCGTTTATTAATATTAAACCAATTCACTTTTGACACCATTTATTCTTAACACACTTTCACTATCGTCATACATAGCTTTTGAATCATTCAGAAGCCTACCACACCAACACCATATATCACACCTGCCATCAGCTTCCCTATTTAATCCTATCATATGCCTGTTGCAATATCCATAAAACCTAAATACAATTTATTATCCCTTCTCCTCATTTCCAGTCATTTGTTCATGTAAAGATTTACCACCACACCTTACCACTCCTAAACGCACCCTTGTTCTTCACCAATCAGTCCTCAGCACTCGACCACTCTTTCACTAACAATACCAGCATATATCATCCCTACAACACTCCAATAAACTAATTCCCCAAATTCCTACAGTGCCCCTTATCTCCCTTACCCTGTATATAAGTGTACTATTACTGCTTCTCCTCCAAAGTCCCTCCGAACTATAACCTCCATAAAGGCTTTGTACACCAACTTCCAAATCCAATCAATCACATCTTGCCTCCGTTCTTTCATTTCACCAGTAATTTTATCCATACCTGCAGATTTACCATTCTTCAAACTTTCTCACTCTACCCATTCACCACCTCCTTGCTAATGACCTCATCCCCAAATACCTTATTCCTTCTTGCACCATCAAACCCACACACTATTCACTATCACCTCTTCATTACTGTTAATATGATATATTAGTATATATATTAGTATATAGTACGTAATATGGTGTGTGTGGTAGGCTTCTGAAATGGAATCAAAAGTATGTATGACGATAGTGAAGCGTGTTAAAGAATAAATGGTGTCAATGTATTTGGTTTAGGATTAATAGCGGAGTACAGACAGGGTTGTGTATGTCTCCTTGTTATTCAATTTGTATATGGATGGGTTATGAAAGAATGAGAGGGGATGGCAGGAAAATGGTGTTAGAATGGTGGAGAATGAGAACGGAGAGTGCTCTCCTTATTATATGCGGATGATTTGTTCGTGTGCGAATCTGAAGAGAGTTTGAGAGATTGATAGAGAGATTTGGCAGGTTGAAAGGAGGGGCTTGAGAGTAAACGTGGATAAGAGTAAGGTATGGTTGTGAGAGACACTCTCCAGTGTGAAGTTATGTTAGATGTGAGCAGCTAGAACAAGTGTCTGAGTTTAAATATTCTAGGGTAATGTTGGATGAGAAGGGAACGCACGATCCAAAGTGTAGTAGGAAAGTTGTGAATGCGCACACGCAAGTTGGCTGATGCAATTAAATCGTTAGTGAATGCAAAGGACTTTAAGTTCTTGAGTGTGCTAGGGTTCTTACATGAGGGTATGTTTTACCTGTGTTATTGTAATGTAGTGAGACTATGGTCTGAATAAGAAGTATAAATCTAAAGTTCAATTGTTCAGATGGACAATCTTTAGGGTTGCTAGGTGTGAGAAAATTGATAAGAGAGAATGAACGTATTAGAGAGTGGCGTGGTGGTGTGAAGAAAGGGTTGTAAATGAGAGAATAAATGAAAGTATGTGAGATGTTTGGTCATGTGAAAGATGAATATCGTTAAGTGGATTAAGCGATGTATATGGTGAGTGTTTGGAACCACCGGCTGGAGACCGAAGAGAAAGTGGATTGAGCGGTGAACAATGTCTGAAGGAGAGAATGCTGAGTTTGGCAGAGCGAGAATAAAGTGCATATAGGAGAAGAATGGGGTTTTGGTATTGGGGCAGCGTTGTGCCCACCTGGGCCGGGATAACCGCGTTACATTTACGATTTACCATAGTGAGGGGTCCGTCGCGTCCCATGATGCTTCTAGGTGGATTTTCTGTCTGTGACGAGCTCTTCACTAATTAATGGTACAGAGGCGGGGGGGCTGGGCTTTCTTTCGACGTTTGTCATGTTCTCCTATTGCTTTTTTTCGGATGCTTGTACAGCACCTTACCCCAATCTTGGGCAAAGAGGAAAGGTGAAGAAAGAAAAGAAAGAAAGAATATATATATAATATATATATATATATATACATTATAATATATATATAATATATATAATATAAAATCTAATATCTTATATATTATATCTTATCGCACCCGTATATAGAAGTAAATATATATTAAATACAGAACATCGTCCTTGCCGAACTTCTCAGGAATCATTGTTAAAACTGAAGGATCCCCAAATAATGTGTCCGACATATCACGCGGTAAGAACAGAACTGAAATTCAGTTTGACGCGTCTACAGGACATTTTCTCCATAAGGAAGCAGTAGCTGCAACTATGATGACTAATGACCACCAGTTGCGCTTCATTGAGTCGCTTTCAGAATATGATATGAAACCTCCCCCTAACTACATTGAAGCAACACAACAGCAAAATAAAGTATATGAGGTAATTATATATATCATCATCAGCCTCCCCACGACTCTCCAAAGACTGGGGTGTGTGCACACAAACATACATCGGAAACAGAATAGTTAAGTAGTTAAGTAAAAAATATGACATACGGTAAGTCGACCAAGAAACCCCCCTCCCCCACATATCGTCCCTTTACAGTTTACATTCTTAAGTGAAAGCATACCACAGCCAAAATCCACCCTTGCGCTTCAACTACCGTAACAGACCCCCCATTGTGGTGTCTCGTCAGTATCGGGCCTGGGCTCCTATGATCATACCCCTTTACAAAACCACGAATAGAGTTGTAAACAAAAATAAAAATTTATGCATTTTTTAGAAAAAAAAAAAAATTTAGTTCTTTTGTTTTTACATAATATATTAGTTTATTATTAGAGCCAATTTCTTTAAGCACTAATAAGCCTTGAAATAGCTTTGTTCCTTATAAATGTAATGTGTAAATAACTGATGTAATGGTGCGACGTGCAGTTTGGTACTATAGAGTTTAAAAATATTTAAAAAGAATTATCCAAACTTAAAGATTTAATATTAAGAATGATGTCAATGTTTGGAACAGCTTTTTACGTTTGTAAAAAAAAAATTTCCTTTCTCAAATTATGAAGAAAGGAATAAATGAGAGAATAAATGAAAGTACGTTGAGATGGTTTGGTCATGTGGAAAGGATGAATGATAGTCGGTTGGTTAAGCGAATGTATAGTGGTGAGTGTGTTGGGAATCGATCGGCTGGGAGACCGAAGAAAAAGTAGATTGAGTCAATAAAGGAATGCCTGAAGGAGAGGAATGTAAGTTTGGCAGAGGCGAGAAGAAAGGTGCTTAATAGGAGTGAATATCGTGGCTTTGTAAGGGGGTATGGCTGTGGCCCACCTGTCCCAAGGGATGAACCCCACATTGACGAGATGCCAAAGTGAGGGTCCGTCGCGGTCCCGTAAAGCTCTAATGCGGATTTTCTGACTGCGATGAGTTCTCACTAAAAGGTATAGAGGGGACGGTGAGGCTGGGCTTTCTTTTCGACTTGTGTCATATTCTTCTACTACTTTTCTGTTTCCGTTGCATGTTACGCACCTTATCCCCACTCTTGGGGAAAGAAGGTGGTTGATGATTATATATATATATATATATCTTCTTCTTCATCTTCCTTATATTTTCCCAAGAATGGGAGTAAGGTGCGCGACGGGCATCGGAAAAGAAAAGCAGTAGAAGAACATGACACAAGTCGAAAAGAGACCCAGCCTTACCGCCCCCCAGTACCATTAATTAGTGGGAACCCATCGCAGTCAGAAAATCCACCCTAAGCTTCATGGACAGCGATGGACCCTCACTATGGGTAGATCGTCAATGTAGGTGCATCCCTTGCCCAGTGGGCCACCAATCCCCCGCCATTCACTCCTGTTATACACCTTTCTTCTCGCCTCTACCAAACTCAGATTTCTCTCCTTCAAACATTCGTTTACTGACTCAATCCACTTTTTTCTTCGGTCTCCACCGCCGGTCGTTCTCCAACACCACTCGCCACATACATTCGCTTAACCACCGACTATGACTCATTCATCCTTTCCATATGACCAAACCATCTCAACAGACTTTCATTTATTCTTTCTTCATTTATCCCCTTTCTTCACACCACACCACTCTCTAATACGTTCATTCCTCTCTTTATCAATTCTTCTCACACCTAGCACACCCCTAAGATTGTCCATCTGAACACATTGAACTTTAGATCTATACTTCTTAATTCCAGACCATAGTCTCCACTACTATATAATAACACAGGTAACGAAATACCCTCATGTAAAACCCTAGGCAACTCAAGACTTAGTCCCTTTACATTCAACCAACGATTTAATTCACAGCCACCTCCTGACCATTCCACAACTTTCCTACACCACCTCTGGCATCGTCCGTTCCCTTCTCATCCAAACTATACCCTAAATATTTAAATGCGGACACTTGTCCCAGCTGCTCACCATCTAACATAATTTCACACTGAGAGTTCCTCACTCACAACCATAACCTTACTCTTACCTACGTTTACTTTCAAGCCCCTCCTTATACACACCCTGCCAAATCTCTCTACCAATCCTCTCAAACTCTCTTCAGATTCGCCAACAGAACCAAATCATTCTCATATATAGGTAGGACCCTCCACTCATCTCCATTTCCATCATTCTAACCACCATTTCTAGCCATCCCCACCTCGAATTCTTTCATAAACCCCATCCATATACAAAATTGAATAACCCTGGAGACATAACACAACCCTGTCGTACCCGCTTAATCCTAAAACCAATCACCATGACACCATTTATTTTCTTACACACGCTTCACTATTCTCCATACATACTTTTGAACTCCATTCAGAAGCCTTACCACCCAACACCATATATCACTACACCTGCCATTAACCTTCCCTATTAACTTTATCATCGCCTGTTGCAATCCATAAAACCTAAATACAATTTATTCTTCTTCTTCCCTCATTTCTCCAATCATTATTTTCAATGTAAAGATTTGATCCACCACATCACTCTACCCACTCCTAAACGCGACCTTGTCTTCACCAATTCAGTCCTCAGTTCACTCGACGCACTCTTTCGACCAAAATACCAGGAAAAATCTTCCCTACAAACAATAAACTAAATACCCTATAAATTTCTACAGTTCCCCTTATCTCCCTGTACCCTTATATAAGGTACTATTACTGCTCTCTCCCAATCCCTTCGGAACTTTCACCCTCTATAAACGCTTTATTACACAGATTCCAAATCCCAATCAATCACCATCTCGCCTCCGTTCTTGATCATTTCCCAGTTAATTCATCAACCTTCAGAGTTTACCATTCTCAACTTTTCACTCTAACCCATTACCTCCTCCTTACTAATAACCTCATTCCCCAAAATACCCATGTTCCTTCTATGCACCATCAAACCCACACACAGTCACATTCACCTCTTCATACTGTTAATATTGTGCCAGATTTTCGAAGTGTCTTTCCACACTCCCCTCAACATCCATTTCATCATTACAAAAGCACCATCCATATTCATTATTTCTAAGCAGATTCCCCTTATTCTCATTCTAACCTTTCGCGTTCCTTCCAAAAGCTTCCTATTCCCTTTAAGTCCCCATTCATCTCCTTCCAAACTGTTCATTTACCTCATTTTTTCTCCTTACGTATACACCGTTTAGTATTTCTTTTTTCCTCCTTAATATAATTCAAGCATCTTTCTTTGAGTCTTCA
>JABUQX010010894.1:50000-91841 GCA_015478945.1 Trachelipus rathkii
TAGGTTTTGGTTTGATGGATTCGTGAGTGTGTTGGTTGGTTGAGTTTTTCAGTGTAATTTTATTGTTTCCACATTCTGGTTATTCATCTGTGGATGTTCTTGGTGAGGAAGGTTGGAAGTTGTTTGAAGAATGAGTTTTTAAGTTTATGATTTGGTGTTAGGGCGGTAATCTGTGTGTCGTTTAAGGATGTTGGTGTTATTTTTGAGCAAGTTTGCGGTGTTTGATTAGTTTTCTATTCAGTGTGTTAGTTGTTGTAATTTTTTTATTATCCTCTAGGAATGTCTTTGTTATCTGCTTTTTGAATTAGAGCAGGGAAATTTTGTATGGCTTTGTTGAGTTTTGATGTGTTTGTGATATTTAGGTGAATGTGTTTTCATAATGGTTTGGTAATTGTGTCCTAGCTCTTATTGTAGATTGTGTTATGTTTTCGAGTGGTAGTTTGGTTTGTCTGACATTTTGGTATTTACGATGATGGTAGGTGGTCGGAGTTTAGATCGATTTGTGTTGACCAGTGGAGTTTTGTGTGTAAATTTGTTGAACAATAGTGTTTTGTTCCGGTGATTGTGCAGATGGTGTTGAGGTGTTTCTAGTGTGGAAATAGTTTGATGTTTAAGATGTTAAGGTTTTCAAGGTTGGCTATGCTGTAGTTCCTCTTTGATTTGCTTCTTGGGCGTTGTACCATGTAGGGTGGTGAGCGTTGAAATCGCCTCTCATTGTGAGGTTTGTGAAGGTGAGATTTCGGTGAGGTTTGGTTTGTAATTTCTGGGTCATTGTGGTGAGGTGTGGTGGGGAATGTAGAGGTTTATTAGATTGTGTGGTTTTTTGTTTATCATTATTATGAAGGACTCGAGGAAATTTTATATTATTATTATTATTATTATTATTATTATTATTATTATTATTATTATTATTATTATTATAGAATTGCCTCCAAGCGCTGCACAAGATCCGATAACTCCGTCGACGTCAATGAGTGAAGTACCTCTCTTTCTTTCTCTGACGAACCGTGAGAATTCCCCTAGCATTCCTCCGCCTCCACCGCCACCTCCCCCGCCTTCCACTTCGGGAACTACTACTACTACTCATAAAAACGGCAATATGAGTTCGAGCAGTTATTGCCCAACATGGGTCTCTGCCCCTTCTACAGGAACTACGGGAGGAACATCATCATTTACCACTGTTTCGTCACCTTCTTTATTCGCTGACCTTGTTATGGAAGGGAACAATAGCCCAGCTAATTTGGACTTACATTTAGATCTTGATTTGCCAGTTTTTGATGGTATGGAGATGGGGAGTATTGAGAATCATGCCTCAAATATGATGAACTCTATGGGATATAGTCGTTCTTTAGAAAGGAATAGACCTTCAAGTTTCTCCGACATTAAAATGGAAGTAGGAGAAGATGTAGATGTTTCCACTTGGTTGGATTCTCTTGCTCCCCAACCTCCAACTTCAGACTCCGTCAATACTTCCACCATTCCTTCTTGGGTGGAGGAGTCAAATGTGCTAGCAAATAATTCTTTATACAAAACGACTCCAGATAGTGCAACCAGTAGTGGTGTAAGTAGTATGAGAAGTAGCAGTAGTGCGAGCAGTAGTACGAGTAGCAGCAGTTGTGCATTGAATTTAAACCAGAGTGACCCACTTTTGGGTAGCAACCCCGACCAAATGGACCTCTTTTGTATCGAGGATGTGGACCTTAGACCCCAACACGCTCCCTCGTCAGCTCTTTCTTGGGATCGCTTAGATTTCCCTACATAGAACAAATATATGATTAGAAAGCTTGTAACTTTTTAATTCAGTTTGTAGTGTTACACACACAGTTGCCATATCCATCCATGCCGACTGTGATGTAACATTCCCATATTATCGGCTCCAGACAAGCTTATGAAACGTATCTATGGTTAAATGAATACCATCGACCTGTTCACTAAATAATAGATTGAATAATGTATAGAATTTCACTAACAATGATATTTAGAAGTAGTAACTGAAACATCCATTGGTAAGAACCTCTAAATAAACACCGGTATAATCAACGAATAATAAGTATTTATAATTAATACTGAGGATATAAGTTTTATTTAATATTAAATACTACTAACAGAGCGTGTAAGCTATGAATGATTAAAGAGGTCGAATTAATAAAAGACCTATAATTATTTTTCATTCTCTTTCTTTTTGTTCTGTAAAGTCGGTTGGCGACCGTATATAAAAATCATTACTCTATAATAATGATTTCTGAGAGCGACAGTAAAATTGTATATTGTTCATTTATCAGGAGATAGGATCAAGTATAGTAATTGCGATTCTAGACATTCACACGTTGGGAGAAACGACACGACAGCAATTCCTCGGATGCATTATAAAGTAATATAAAAGCAAATAAACCAAATTTTAAATTATTACTTGTAAATATTTTACTGCCTCTCTGTGTAAATATCTATAAAATAAAAAATTATAGAGGATATTTAAACAATTCCTGTAATAGTAATATATAATTATATAAATATTCCTTTATTCCTTTTTATTTTTTTGGTGGGAGTTTTTTTAGACTTAGTGATTATATTTTTTTTATATGTGAGTTATATAATATAATAAATACCTATTTTATTATCAACTTCATTAATATATCCTCACCCGGGGTCTACCCGATAAACATATAAATAATAATATTTATGATAAATAATGTAAATATAATATCAAAATTAAATTATAAATATAAAATTTTTTATTTTTGCATTATTTTTATTTATTTTTATTATTGGAGTAATATTTATATTAATATTTTGATTATAATTTTAGAGTTAATTATTTATTTTATTTTATTTATTTTCTTTAATTTATTTTTTTTATTTATTTTTATTTTTATTATTTTTTATTATTTATATATATTTATTATTAATCCTTTAGTTTCTTGCCCAACGTATAGTAATAAATATATTAATATTAATGTATTATTATATATATTTATTAAATATATATATATATAATATTCATCACCCCGTATGAAATTCCCCGTTTAAACTGGAGTATATATATAATTTTATATATATATTATTTTATTTATATATATATTAATTATCCTAATATTAATATAAAATTATATTATATATTATATTGTAATAATTATACTTATTATATATAGTAATTTATTATGGTGTTTATTTTACATTGTATCATTGAGTAACATTGCCGACAAACGCACATGGAGTAGTTGATAAACATCTCACCAGGTCAACCTGAGAAATTGGAACGCTATATAGGTTTTGGGTGTTCAACTAGATTCTCATAATTAAGATTCCTGTATAATTGTGAGAAAATTATAGATGTGGCTAAAAAGAATATGCTTATGAGGGGGAGAGAGAGCATTATTTACCTGTCCTAGCATAGAGCCTGTAATGAAGAAAATCTCCTCACCCCGGATAAACACATTAGGTGCCTGCTTCGTCGGTCGATAGTGTTGCCGCTGGCAAATAATAAGAATTTAATCGGATGTATGATTTTAAATATTAGTGTTCTTATAATGACGGGTTCAATAACGTTATTCTTTTTTAACTATTGACGTAAGTGAGACTCTCTTATAGAGTAGGCGCTTATAAATGGGTATTGAATTCCGGCGGTGACTTACTAAGAGATTATTAAAGTATCAGCTACAGTTCATGGCGAATGAGCAGTATGTTTGTCCACACCCTTATTATTAGGAAAATGAAAACGGAGAAATCACCTGATATCATTTATTGGACAGAAATCACGGAAATGGAGGTTCAAGGGTAGAGCCTGAAATGTTTCTTCAGGAGCTTGCTCTGTGAAGTTATGAGTATTAAAGCTTTTACAATACATTGTTTTCCCGTAAACAAAGCTGCTATAGTTGAAAAGAGAAAAACAAGCGTACTATTATAAGAAAACGACATGCAATAAGGTATATCATTACTAAATGAATACATTTTTAATGTACTTTTGGGAGAATAATATAGTCTCTGTAGGATATACTGGCATGTTATTTCTTATTAACCTAGTCTTTACCTATTTATGAACTATATAATGTCCAACTCCTTTATAAAATGTATCGGAACTAAACTAGAGTTATATCACGGCCCGAGGGCAGAAAGAAAATCAAAATTAAAAGAATATATTCAGTTGAATTAAGGTTGGAAAACTGATTATGTAAAGAGTATACACAGGACCGAAGAAGATTCAGCCCATAAGGATAATTGATATGCATGGATAGGGACTAATCTTCTCCTATCCGGAGGTTTTTTATCAAGTTCATTAATATCCCGAACACTCCGCCGTGATCAGTTTTCAAAAGTTTCTCATATTTTATCTGGAGATTTAAATTGGTGATATAAATAAAAGGAGGGTCGCTATCTAAACAAGAAATACAAAAAGTGAGGTTCATCCCTGTAACTAAACTCATAAAATTTGAAAAAATATTAGGTGCAAAAAGGGTTTTTTTTTAAAATAAAAAAAATCGCAATGAAAAATAAAAGTAAACAGGTCACCTTTCGGTGAATATTGGACGGGGGTAATCTCTGCCCTAAGTTTAATACTTATATCTCATAAAGCAAGTGATAGTTAAGATATCATTAATCATTTCGATATCTACTATTATCCATGGTAGAGGTAGCGGTAGAGATTTCCACTTTTTATTTTAATCTCTACCCTTATTATCCTCTCCTTTCAGTCCTCGCGCTTCCCTGGATTTACTCATCCTGATAATAAACTCGCTGATTTTACTAAACTCGAGTTATGTTCTGACGCATCTAGTTTACCTGAAACGATCAGCCTTATGGAGGTGGGGTTATTGTGAAATGAGTTTTAAATCACGGAACATAGAAAATTTACAGCACCTAATTCTATTCTGGATGAACAGTGTAAACAGAAGTGTAGAATGTGTTTGCACCAACTATATTCTAATAAGCTTGCAAGGTGTACTCCCGTCCTACCTGAAAAGGACTATCATCATCTCTGCAAAAATGTTTAACCTACCGCGTACCATTTGCTACAAAAAGAATACTTTCATTTTGAAGAATTTGGCTCTGCGAAGAGGGTTAATTTTTTAATTTCAGGTGCCTGCTATTTTTCAAGCCCATTTAAAACGACCTCTTTGATTATGAGTCTTTTTTAACTCTGAGGATTCTGGTGTACAAAACTGATATGCGAACCTATTGACGATAAAGTAATAATATCTTTAAGATCAAAAGGTGAGTTGTAAACCTGGCGAGATCGTTACACATGTTTTTTTTCGACGCGCATCACATGGCAGCGAAAACACGTCCAGGAACGTAATGGCCTTTTAGATATCTTTCATGATATCCCTACTATTGCTCGAATGAGGGTTATACTATTTTCTGTGGAGAATAAACCCATGACTCCACATGAACAAAATGAATGAAGGAGATAGGGTCTTACATAATACATTAATAATAAATATATCGGGGTTGCTAATTTTTGTCTCTTGCGTCGGCTTACATCTACATCCTACTATACCCGAATATCACATCTGTTTTTATTAAACTGCACATCCCATTTTCGCTTTACGCGCGTCTGTCCCTTCTTACTGATAAGGTAATCGCTTTTCCGAAATGTTCATTACCTTCCCTCTAAGTAAATGCCACCAAATTTTGTCTCGCATCAAGAATAATACATTTAAATGACGTAAGCTAGGGTAACGCCCGAAATCCGTTTTTTACACCGGGAAGCTAATTTTGTAAAATGCATGTAAGGAATAAACAGGAATTATACTAGCACCTTTATTACGTGAAGACACCTACTGTCAAATTTGAGAGTCGAGGGTTACATCCCTATTTAACAGCAGGTGGCATAGTTTGGCTCTTACCCATCCTGCATTCCATCTAACTCATCTCCTTTATCCCAACTGCAAAGTTTACGTCTATACAGAAAACTCCTCTAGTTTGTTGCCAAATGAGGTGTTGACGTAAGAAATAGTACCTGCATACGTGGTATCATGGTGTGTCTCTGTGGATTTCAATTGCCGGTCTCTTAAAGAGGAATGCCATATGGACCGCTTTTTTGAACGCAGCGGAATCCTATATTAGGCAAGAAAGCGGTATAAATCTATGTCAAAGTGTATAGCAACTTTTGCATGATATAGCCAGCCGGGAAGGATGCAAGTTAGCCCTTATAAACGTAGACTTGCAGATGCCTCCGACGACATGTTAAATGACGTTTAAGCCTCTAAATTAAAGGAAAGAAGATGATGGGTCCAGGGTTGAATAGACGAAATAAGGACTGCTAAAGCCCTCAAGAAAGAAAAAAGCTAAAAAACCAGTTTATAACGAATTCCGTAAAAGGAAAAAGAAGGTGAAGAAAGCGGAAACGGAAGAATCTCTTCTGCTACATCGAGCGAAAAGGCTGACGCACATAAGAAGCGAAAGGACGGGAAAAATGAAAACGTATATAGAAAGACTCAGAAACGTAAAATACAGATAGTAAGTTGACCATTTTTTTTCAATTGTAAATATAATTAAATGCAGACTTAAAACAATAATATGGGAGTTCCATGGTGCGGGACCATATACGTTTATAATATATATATATATTATATATTAATATATTATATATATATTAATATAATTATAATATATATATATATATAAGTTATATATATATTATATTATATATATATAGTATATATATATTATTAATATAATATTATATATTATTTTAATTATTTACTTCATAAATGAAATAAATTTGTTTTCATTGGAAAAAATAAATGATAATAAAATCATATAACATAATATCCACTATATAATAAAATTATATAAAGATTAAATAATGAATAAATATGAATATAAAAAATAAAATAATTAAAGTAAAAATAAATAAATATAATAAATATTAAATAAAAAATTAAGATATAAATAAAAATATAAAGTATAATAACTAAAATAAATATAAGTAAAATTATAAATATTTCATCTCTCGCAAATATAACTATTTTAATATAGGAATATATCCAGTAGTGTAGGGTTATGGTAGGGTGTAGTGGTTTAGGATAAGTTAGGTACTTACATAGCCAGTTCGGTAGGGAGCAGTACAGTATTCTAATACCAAAATTTGCCTATATTTTATATTAACATTATATCTACTAAACTACCGTATTGATGATTTGAGAATGAGTATATTTTATTGTAGTATATATAATAATATATTTATATATAATATATAGGATATAAGGATTTAATTATATTATTTTATTAATTATAATAATAGTATTCTAATATTATTATTATGCTAATAGAATTACATTTTAATTGAATATTAATTATAGGATTTTATCGTCGCAGATATAATAAATAGCTTACTCCAAGATATATATATATAATATATATATATATATATATATATTATATATATATATATATATATATAGTATATATATATATATATTATATATATATATATATATATATATTATTATTAATATAGTAAATTATTATTTTATATAAATATTACTATAATTATAAATAGTAATATTATTATATATTATTGACCCTCAAGACATATATATAATATACTATATATTATGTTATATTAGTATATATAATTTTTATTTCAAATTTATAATAAAATGGAACATAATATAAGTGAATGTTAAAATTTTAAACTTTATTAATAAATATATCATGCAGGTTTTCACACATTGAAGCTTTTAAAAGTGTATTTTATTAAAATAAAATTCAATAAGAAAAAGTTTACACCCAGCACCTGCTGCTAATATTATATCTATTAAGTTATTTATTATATTATTATAATATATTATTATATATATATATATATATAATATATTATAATATATATATATATTGATTATATATTATATTATTATATATATAGTATATATTATGTAATGATATTTAATATATTTATATATTGCATATATATATTAATTTAAAGTATATTAATTATAATTAATATATTATATATATTTTATATTATTATTATATTAATAAAATTCCATAACGAATATTTTTACATTAGGAATTTATAAATATTTTATATTCAACTAAAATAAATTATATATTATAATATCCTAAAATATTATACTACTAAAGTTGATGAACTTTTAAATTTTATTATATATTATTTAACTATAGATTAATTATATATAGATTATATATATTAAGATTTAAATGGTTCTTTTGAGCCATTGATAATTTCATGGTTTCATTGATAATAATAATAATTTTTTTAAAATAAAATAAAATTAAATAAAATAAATAAAATAAATTAAAAGAAATAAACTAAAAATAAAATAAAAAAATAAAAATAAATAAATAGAAATATAAATAAAATAATAAATAAATTAAAATAAATAAAATATGAAAAAAATAAAATAAATTTAATAAAAAATAATAAATTAAATAATAAATAAATAAATTTTAATGAGTAGAAGTATATTAAAATTTGGAAGTAATTCTGCAAAATTAAGTATTTAAATTAACTTTAAATAATTATTTAAAATATAAAATATAATTATGCGCTAATTTTCATATTTTAAGAACTTAAATATTTAAAAATAATTATTCACTCTCAAATATAATTAAAAAATTAGCACTCCAAAATTATATATTTAATAATTTATAATATATATAATATTATATATATTATATATAATATTATATAAATATATATATATTTTATATTATATATATATAGTATTATTATATATAATTAATATATTATATATATTATTATATATATATATATAATATTATTATATATATAATATTTCAAAATGAAACTTATAATAAATATTAAAAAAATATTGCTCCTCTTTTTCATTTTAGAAACTTAAAATAATCAAATAATTTTCAATGTTTCGAAAAAAAATAAAATGTAGCCTCCATAAATTGAAGGAACATTAAAACTTTTTGTCACTTCATTATTTTAATTTGAATTTGAATTTATTTAAAAATTTATATATTTATAAAAATATTTATTATATATATTAATATATATATATATATATATATATATATATATATATATTATATATATTTTATATATTAAATAATATATTATTAATTATATATATATTATTATATTTTAATGAAACTTAATTATTTATATAAAAAATAATTTGCGTTTTTTCTATTTTCTGATTCTTTAAAATAATCTCAAAATATTTTTCACTTCGCAATATATATTAATATATAGAACCGACCTCAAATATATATATTATTATATATAAATATATTTATTATATATCTATATATATATTATTAATATATTAATATATTATAATATCATTAAATATATATATATATATTAATTATATTATATATATAATATAGATTATTATTAATTAATATATATATATCTTATATAATAATAATTATATATTAATATATATAATAATAATATAAATTAAATAATTATATTATATATATTTATATATGAAAAACTTGAATATTAAAATAGAAATATAATTGCGACTTTTTCCATTTTAAGAATAACTTAAAAATATGATTCATAAAAAATAGTTCACGTTGCCTATATTATGATAAACTTATTAAAATAAAAAATTATATTGCTGTTTTTAGTTTTTCAAATTTTAGAAACTTAAAATAGGATAAAATAAAATAAATTCACGTTGGCCTGAATGGAAAACATATAGCACTCCAATTATGATAGTATAGTAGATATATTATATATAGTAGGTCATACCTTTTCTCACCGCTTACTACCCTCATATTTAGCTTATTATATATTATATCTTATTATTATTCCGGCCTTACCTATATTAGTATAGTGAGTTGATAGTTCAATTATATTTTATATATATTATTTATTATATAACATTATGATAGGTATATGCCATTTAGTATTATGTTACTTGTAGGTCACTATAATAATTCTGTCTTAATTGAAACTCTTATTAACATAAAAATTTAATTGCGCTTTTTTAGCGTATTATAAATCTGTAAAAATAATTCCAAAAACTAATATACCATATTACGTTGGAAATCTTAATTACAGAACTTTTCTATTCTCCAATATGCTTCTATTGATGGAGAACTTAAAATTTTATCTAAAAAAATTTCACTTTGCGCAATGAAAAATTAGCGACTTCTCAATTTATTTATATATTTATATTATTAATATATATATATATATATATAATTTTATTGGTATAATAGGTGAGTATTTATAAAATATATATATATAAATTGGTTTATTATATAAATAATTATAGTAAAGTATTAATATTCCCACCCCTACTTGAGGTAGTATATATGATATATAGATTCCTGTCTAGTTATTCTCTATATAAATATAAAAACTTGTTATTATATATATATAGGTTTCCCCGTGAGTTAGTTTTATTGTATGACACTATATGATATTTATATGTCTTACCTTGTTTATATAATGCTTATATACTTAATTGATGGAACTTTTTCAATAATGAAAAATATTTTATTAAATAATCCTCCCCCTTCCTACTCCCCTACTAACCACAATTATATTATTATTATTATATATGAATATATTAATATAAATTAATGGAATCCACAATATATAATAACTAATTATAATAATATCATTATATTTTATATATATATAAGTTATAAAAAATCCTTATTATTATTTTTAATAAAATAGTATCATTATATATTAGGTTAGGTTAAATTAGATTATTTAGATTCAATGCTTGCGTGTACTCGCAGTGTGTTCACAAAAATTAGCTTGCTAAACCGAGAGATAAGAAAATCCTTCCATAGTTAATACATTTTATTATTCAAACCATAGTGATGACCACTCTCTCTTTAATAACTGAGGAGAGACATGTGTCACACGTTTTTCATATGTATTTAGGCAACTTGTTCTGATTATGGCTCATGAACTATAATATAATATTCGAGTTACTTCATCCTTTTTATATCACGGCATAGGGTAGGGGGAGGTGTCCCTATCCTCGGGAAACGCCCCGTGCTCTAAAGGCGGGTTTGAAAGGTCCTTGATACATTATTTACATTTGCATATTTTATGAACATGAGGCCAATAAACCTTTGCCTACGTAAACAACTAAAATATTTAGGGTACGAACTCCTCCCTAAATACTTGAAAGCTTTTTCCTTAAGGTCGTAATCATCTGATCTGGGGTCCAGTATGAAACTGATAATTAGTCTGGATTATACGAAATTTGTATGTCCAGGTAATGACCTTATAAGATAACATTCTTAAAAAGGTCATAATTTCAGACACTGTATAATGTGTTATTTTTATTCGCAGATAATTATCCTGTTTCGCCGCTAAATAAATAGTTATGTATTAGGAAAAAGGATAACCGTTTTTGGATTTGGCATATTTTTAATGGTCAAGGATGTATGTTAGATGCCTTAGGGTTAAGTAAACAAGATAAAGGTTATTTTTATAATTAGAGGATGAATATCTGGCGTGTATTTTTCCCTTTGGTCTCGTCGAAACAAAGCCAAAACAGTTGTTCTTGTGCAGCTTCCTGACCCATCGTTTAATATTACCTGATAAGATTAATTCTAGACCCCCCCCAAGTAAGTATTATATTATTCAGGAGAAAATAACTTGTTTTGGATTTGCGATATTTTAGGTCAAGGATGTGCAGTAGTACTTAGGTTAAGTAAACAGATAGAAAGGTAATTTTGTATAATTAAGGAAACGGCGATTTTTCCTTAGGGCATCCGTAAAAAAGGTCAAAACACACTGACGCTAACGGTTAAGGTATTACCGATAATTATTCTGGGCCTCAAATAAATAGTTATGAGAGGTCAATTGCATTTTTTCGGATAATTGTTTATAGATTTCATTATTATCATAAGATTAATTAATATTTCTTTTTATATTAATATTTTATTAATATTTATTTCGTACCTTTCTCATACTAGCTCTTGCCCCTTGTCGTGATAGAGTTTAGTCTAGGATGTTTTATTCCTGCCAGTTTTCTGGTCCACACCTCTTCCATTACAATCACTTGCTCGCAACATGCCTGAGGTGTATAAACTTCCTTCTTTCCTTCCCCAGGAACTAGAGCTATGGTTCCTGCAGGCCGAATTCATCTTTCCAGACGACGCGCCAGATAAAGATAAGTACAAGTACAGGAAACTCATGGCAGCATTGTCTGAGGGTTCTCTCATAAAAGTGTGAGATGCTTTTATCCCCCTCTAAACTTACACAACCATAAAGGGGCAATTGCTTTCTGTTCTGTCCCCCTCACAGGAGGACAGGAACAGGGACAGCTCTCGAGTTAGTCTTCAGGGGACAGAGAATCGACTGAGATGCTAGTTAGCATGCTATCTCAATTTGGTGGTGCTCCTTCTACTTTGGAGAAGACCATTATTCGGCATCTCGTCCTCAGAAGATGACACAGCAGGTTTAGGATATCTTGGTTTCCACCAACCCTGCTATGCCTCTTAAGGACTTTGCGGTGACTGTTGACCGTATCTTGAGGCTTCGCTAGCCTCAGATGTTAGCAGTTTCCGTCCCACCATCTTTCACAACTACCACTCTTTACCTCCTTCTTCAGGAACTACTTCTCAACATCTTTCTACAGAAAAAAGGTTGACCCGTGTGGTGAGCAGCATAACTGACCTCACAACTGAATTTCGGCGTTTCACTAACAGTTTCCGCTCTCACGCTCCACAGTCTCGCTCCTCATCTCACAGGAGGCTTTCCTCCTCCTGCGGGAGATCTTACTCCTCCAGGAGGGAACAACGCCAACACTGGTGTGTGCTACTACCACCTGGCCTATGGTGTGCAAGCCCTGAATTGTACTCCCCCTGTACTTTTCAGGGAAGCGTCCAGACCAGTTCTTAGAGGAGGCTAAAAATACTGGCCCAGCATACCAGCATCTTCTGTTTAAGGTGCACGACGCCTTCACTAAGTGACATTACTTGGGCAGTAATCTCCTATCTCCCAAGAGATACACTCGCCGCAACCTCATCCTTGCCACATCACAAGCTCCACGCGGTCAATGACCCCCCTCCATAACCATTTTTTGGTAACTGCTCCTAAACTCTTGATCTCTCCCTCAGGAGAGTCTTCAGATGGGTTTTTCTTGTCGCATATGTGACACAACGCATCCTCGGAGCCGACTTCTTCATACACTTCCACTTCCTGGTAGATCTCAAGAACAAACGCTTGCTGAACGGCACCATCATCCTTTCTTTTAAGGGTTCTCTAACTCCTTCTGCGTTAGGGAATATTTCCGTAGTTGTTCCCCCAACCGCATCTTCTTCTCCTTTCTTTTCTCTTCAGAAGAACTTTCCTTCTTTTCTTCACCTTTGCTCTTTGACCACTCCACCCAAGCATTCGGTTCTCCATCACATCGAGACAAAGGGAGCTCCTACCTTCTCTTGTGTACTCCGTCTTGCTCCGAAGAAACTCAGGACAGCGAAAGGCGAGTTTGAGCACATGCACGAGTTGGGGATCGTCCGATCTTCCAAGAGCAGTTGGGCTTCACCTCTTCATCTCGTCCCTAAATCCACCCCAGGTGATTGGAGGCACTGTGTGAATTTTAGGGTTCTCAATGCAATCTCCACTCCTAACCACTATACTGTTCCTCATATCCAGTCCTTCACTTCTCACCTCGACGGTGCTACCATCTTCTCCAAGGTAGATTTGGTAAGGGTCTACCACCAGATCCCAGTGGCACCCGAGGACGTTCCTAAGACTGTTGTTATCACTCCAGTTGGCCTGTTTGAGTTCCTCAAAATGACATTTGAACACAGGACGCATCACAAACCTATCAAAGGTTATTGACACTGTGGTACGATACCTACATTTTTGTTAGGTCTACGTAGATGACCTCCTCATTGCTCTCACAAATTCTGATGAACATCAGGAACACATTGCGCACCGTCTTCTCCAGATTGGACGAATATAGTATTTGCATTAATCCGGAGAAGTGTCTTCTAGGCGTGCCCTCTCTCCCTTTTCTTGGCCACACCGTCTCTTCTGAGGGCGTCAGTGCTCTTCAAGATCTCGTGGCTGTCATCTTTGCTTATCCTCTGCCGGACACCAAGAAGCAGTTTCGGCAGTTTCTGAGGATGATAAATTTTATCATCGCTTCTTACCCTCTGCAGCTGCACTCCGCTCGCTCACCGAGTCTCTTCGCCCGAAGAAAAGGGGAGTCTCCACCAAGGTAGAGTGGACATAAGAAGGTGGCCCTGCCTTCACGTCTGCTAAGGATGCCTTTGCCACCGCCACTCTCCTTGTCCACTCTCAAGACTCCGCCCCAACCCGCCTTCAGGTTGATGCCTCCAATTTTGAGGGCGGGGTGTCTTGCATCAACACCTGGAGGGTTTGTGGGCAACCCTAGCTTTCTTCTCGAGGAAACTGCAGCCTGCGAGACCCCCTACAGCGCCTTCGGTAGAGAACTTCTGACAATCTACCTCATTGTTCGCCACTTCAGTTACTTCCTGAAAGGACGCGAGTTTCATGTCCTCACTAATCATAAACCGATCACGTTTGCGATGGTATCCCGAAATGAACGACACTCGACCAGAGAAGCTCGTCATCTGGAGAATGTCTAGCATTTCACCACGGACATTCGCCACATCTCAGGAATAGATAATCTTACAGCTGATTTACTCTCACGCGTCGAGATTAGCTCTGTTTCCTTTCTCCCTACCATTAATTATGAAGAAATGGCTACCGCTCAGACATCTGAAAAACCACCTCTTGCGCAGGATTCTTCTCTTCAGCTCCGGTGGATTTCTCTTCCTAGCATCGAGTAGAAGCTCCTCTGAGAAATGTCTATAGGTAACCCTCGTTATTTCGTACCCTTTTCTTTTCGCAAACTTGTCTTTCTCACTCTTCACTCTCTTTCGTATTCCGGTATTGTGGCCTCACGGAAGCTGGTTACGGCTCGCTTCGTGTGGCTTGGCGTTAATGCCGATGTAAAAAAGTGGATCCGCTAATGCCTTCCGTGCCAGCGTTCCAAGGTGCAGAGACATACCAGAGTGCCTTTAGGTGGCCTTTTGCAACCTGGAGAGAGCGTTTTGAGAAAGTACACATCGATATTGTCGGTCCTCTCCCTCCTTCTGACGGTCATCGATACATCCTCACATGAATTAACCGCTTCACACTCTGGACGGAAGTGATTCCTCTTCCTGTTGCCACAGCGGAATCTATAGCCAAAGCTTTTATAGCTAATTGGGTTGCACGTTCTGGCTTACCGCTGACAGTAACTACGGATCAAGGTATTTAGTTTGAATCTTTCCTTTGGAGAGATTTGATGAACCTCCTTGGGTTCGAGAGGATTCGCACCACAGGTCTCCATCTATGGGATCATAGAACGCTTTCACCGCCAACTCAAAGCGTCTCTGGTAGCTCATCCTCTACATGAGCGTTGGACTGAAGCTCTTCCTTTAGTGATGTTGGGTACTCGCTGAACTGGTTATGTGGATCCACTTTGTGTCTTCCTGGCAGAATAGTGTATGGTTTCTCCCTTCGTTCTTCCAGTACTTCCTTTTAAACAGTCTTTCCCTCCATCACAGCCGACCCGCTTGCTTATCTACCCGCCTTCGGAGGAGCGTGCTTCGTATCGTGAGACAAATACCTTCATTGTCCACACTAATGGTGCCATTTCATATCCGAAAGGCCTTTCTCCTGCACCTCATGTCTTCGTTCGACCGATGAACTCCACCTGCCACCGCCTCAGGGCCGACCACGACGACCTTTTCCTGTGATACTTAGTAAGGAGAAACCTCTTGACCATCCAACGTCCCACACGCACAGATGTCGTTTCGATGGACCGCCTTAAGCCTGCTTTCTTCGAGCCGAATCCTCTTCCTGTTCTCGATCCCTGTGAGATTCTCCCAATTCTCCCCTTCAACTCGTTCTTTACGTCCTCCTATCTCCTATCTCTCTCCGCATCTGCTTCTCCTCCTTCCCTCTCCTCCTTTTCCCTTCCCTGATCTCTCCTTACCCTCCTCCCCTCTTTCCACAGCCAAAGCACCAATACGACCGGCCTAGATCCACCCGCACTGTCCATCGCATCCCTGGCCTCCCTCCACTCCCTCAGGATCTTCAGACTCCAACTCCACCTCGGGCTACTTTTACGACACATGCATATGTTCCGACTCGCCCGATCACCCCGCTCACAAATGTCTGATCCTGTCCAACTCCATCCCGCCCCCAAGCCGCTTACAGAATATCGAGCAGGGGGAGCACATCGATGGCGGCGCGGCTAATTTGAAATAAAGTTCGTGCCTTCACACGCAGGAGTATCTTGTAATAGAGTTCTAATCTACCAACATAAGCCAACGCGAAATGCACAATATTCGAGTTGATTAACAACTCTTTCTCACCATGGCAAATTAAAAATTATTGAATTACGACGGTCGGCGTCCGTCATCTTTGATACTACTACATGCCTCTACATGCCTATATGTGCCGCCATTTCGCCTTACCATCGACGCTTATAAATTCTTCACAAAATTATGGATTTTTACCATTATGAATCCTAAAGCTTAATTTCACGGAAACGATCTTTTCATGCCATGGAGTGAAATATTAGTATAATATAATATAATAGAATAATAAATGTAAGGTACCCTGTGAAAGAAAAAATTAATTTGTTATTATAACGTATTTCTTTATATATTTGTATTTATAATTTACTTAGCTAGCTATATCCTCATGGTTAGCACCCTTAGGTTAGCATATACTAAGGGCCTATTATCTAAAGTAAGCCACTTTCATGGGGAACCTACGCCCGATTGCGCCGTTTTGCCACTAATATCCTTTTTCATTTTATGTAGCAACAAGGATAGCCATCTATAGGCTCGGCCCAATATTTTTATTTGAGACATTTTGAAAAGAATTAAAAAATTGATTTATTTTAAAAAACATTTTATTTCATAATAATTTTAAACAGGGCCAACAAGTATATATATAGGCCCAAAGGATGTTATTCATTTTATATACTAAATTAATGTTAAAATAATATTTATTATATTTATGTTGAAATTTAGTCATGATATTTTATTCTTAGATATTATTTATTTTTTTTAATCCCAGGAACGGGAGGTCGCGTGTTATTCTTCTAAAAAACAAATTCAACTGTAATCAATCTTTAGACTCGACCTTGGTTTGGCCCACTAACTCCAAACCAAACCACCCCCACATCTAAAATATTATATATATATATAGATATAGATATAATATTATAAAATAATACTATATATATAATTATATAATATAATATATAATATAATAATATATGTATACTATATATATTATAATATATATATTATATACCTGATAGAATTATATTGTATATATATTTATATATATATATATATATATATATATATATAAAATATATAATATAATATATATATATATATATATAATATATATTATATATATATATATATATTAATATAATATAATATATATATATAAATATAAAATAAATAATAAATAATTAATAATAGTAATAATAATTGGTCAGGAGGTCTAAAGCGAACATGAAGTAAAGAGAACCGGCCAGCACCTACCAGTAAAACCAAATTATAGTAGTATTGGAAATCAGCGTGGAAAAAATTCAGGATGGGTTTTAATTATTCGTCGGAAATATTGTTAAGAAATAAAAAAAAAATTTTCCCCCGCAATATTAAGGGGGCTCGAGCCGATCGGAGACGAAGTCTACCCGTCCCCCCCCCCCCCCCCCTGCTCCCTCGGCGGGTTCCGCTAATACCAAAATGTAGAAAAGGCAAGTGGTAAAATTATATTCTTATTTTAACTAAAGGAAAATCTACCCACCTACAGGGTAAAAACGCAAAAGATGGCAGAAGTCGGGTTCTCTCGGGCCGCCCGGATTCGTTCCTCCCCTCCTGTCCCCCGTCCGGCTCGAGCCCCTAAATAGGGTAAATAAATTTTTTTTTTAAAATAGTTTCCGACAGGGAAAAGATAAAAAGCAAAAATAAAAATAAAAAACTCCTCCTTAAAATTTTTCCGCTGATAAATTCCAAATAAAATTAATTTGTTGACTGCCGGGTGTCTGCCGTTCTGCGATTACAAATATGCATTTTTAAATATACAAAACGAATAAGAATATTTTTTTTAATAATATTGTTAAAGAACTAATCAATAATAATACCTCTCCTACCCATTTTCTCGACCCCCACTCGTAATATATAAAATTTTGGACGAGATTTCATGGTTGATAACTCTTCTGCCCAGCAACAAATATAAAGCAAAATTTTTCGAAAAGAAGTGCTTGGAATCCTTTCCAAACCAAGCTGCTTTTTCTTTCTTTCAAAGTGTTTAAATTACTGACAGCCGATTTGTAGCATACCAGCGATAATAAAAAATTTCTCACCCGCTAATTAATTTTATTGCCTATGACATGTCACAATTTTGATTGACTAGGATATAATTTTAAATTGTTTGAAAATATAGTATTGCATTCCATTCATTTTTAACATTTAAATTAACGAAAAAACAAATTACATAATCCATTTTTATACAAACCAAAATTTAAACAAGACGGAAACTTTCAATACAGATTATACACAAAAACAAACTAAAACAAAATATAAAATAGCCCGATTTAGTATTTTTCTTTCCCTAAAATAATAAAGAAACAAAAAAAAGAATAATAGTTTTGAAAACTTTTTTAGCACGCTGCAGTTTAATACATTTTTAATGTGAGTTGATCATTCATTCCCCTTATTTGTAATAACTTAGTTTTATTTCAATATGATTTTCAATAAAGGTAGTAATTAATTTTCATGATTGAAATATATATATATACAGTGGGCAGTATCCAGGTGGGGGGGCCAGAGGGCCATGGCCCCCCCCCGAAATTTTTTTAGACCACTAAGCAAATTGTTAAGTATCATTCCGTTTATAACAGAAATCCAGAGGTAAATTAATTTACATATTTAAAATATATTATAATATATATATATAATAAATATATAATATATATATATAATATATAAATATATATATTATATATATATGAATAATATTATATATAGATATATAATGAATGTTTATTTTTTGTCTGGCCCCCCCCCGAAAAAAAAATTCTGGATACGCCACTTGATATAGTATATATAATAATATATATAGTATATATATATATATATATATATATATATATAGTAATAGTATATATATATATATGATATAATATATATTATATATATATATTATATATATATATAAATAATATATATAGTTATATATATATATATGTATATATATATAAATATAGATATTATATATATATATTATATATATATATATATATAATAATAGTATTAATATATATATATATATATATATATATTAATATATATATATATATGGACAAAGTTACTTAACGCCCACACGGAACGGGAGGTCGGATCAAAAAAATTTCGGCTCATGTTAATAAATCCTTACAAATTTTTCTCTAACTCATAAAATTTTAGGTTAAATTTTTGATATTTTTGAGTTTAAATTTTTAAAATGTTTGGTTAAAAAAAATTATCTTACTATAATGGTAATATATTTAATGCAAGTTGAAGTTTTATAATTTCAACATTACATTCCTTTTTATAATATTATATATATATATATATATATATATATTATATAATATAGTATATATATATATAGATAATATATAAGTTTATATATATAAATATTGTTAGACTATTAATTAAATATATATATATAATATATATATAAGTATAATATATAATATATATATATATATAAGAGTATAATTTATGATAATATATAATATATTAATTTATATAATATATATAAATGAATAATATATATATATATATTATATATATATATATATAAATATATATATAATATTATATAAATATATATATTATATATATATAATATTATAATATTAAATATATATATATAATATTATAATATTTATTATATATAAATATATATATATAAATATATATATATACTAAAATATATATATATATATAATGTGCGTGTATGTATGTTTTAAAAACTACTCAGTTTATTATTGTTTATGTTTTATTTCCAATAATAGATTTTTTTCCTGCTTAGTTTTCTTTTACTCCACGTCATACTCTGCATGTATTGTAGTATTTATGAATCAATTCATTTATCTTTATGTTATTCATTCCTTTTTGTATTTTTAGTGTTTAATATTTTAAAAACCCTCCACGTTACTTTCCACCGTGTATTCATGGTTTGTTGTTCACTGCATATGCGCAGTATTCGTATATTATTTAACTTATTCACAAACCTGGTGAAATAATTAAATTGGTTATTTTTTATAGGTTCGAAAAATTGAAACTTTCTTAATCTAAATTGCAAATAAAGCCTAATCTACTCCTCATTAATCCTGAACCTATTGTTAACTTGTCTTTAGGCGTCTAGACCTAATGTTAACTTTAGAGGCCTAGTTCCATAACTCTAACCTAAAATTTAATTCCTAACGCTAAATCCCTGTAACATAACCAATACCGTGTAACCCGTAAAATCCTAGACCTAACCTAGACCGACGCTGACAATCATAACGTTCGTACACATAAACCTAAACTCTAAACCTAGGTGAATCAAATTTCTATTTGTGAGGTTAAAAAATAATGATTTAGGGGGTTACCATTTCTCGCAAGAGGTTCATTGAATAACACACATGGTTAGACAAATATTAATTCCTCTGTGTTTTAATGGTTAATGTAATTAAATACCATGAGAAACATAAAGAGACAATAATTTTAAAATATTGAAGAACAATCTTAACATTTTTTTTTTTGCCCCAATTAGTTAATAATTAAAATAAAATGTTTAAAAAAAAAAAAACTTGAAATATAAATAAAAAAAAATTAGAAAAGAAAAGATTAAAATTTATTCGAGCGCCATATCGACCAATTACTGTAAATATTTGAATAACTTATATCCTTTCCGTATCATTAGCGGGTAAAATTTACTTTTCATTTATAACAAAACTCACCAAAAAGAACGATAGAAAAAAAAAATACATGATACCCCAAAAAATTTCTGCACAGGTAGCAAATCTATGACTTCCACATAAAATAGATGTTGCTAGGGGCGAAATGAAATTTTTTTTTGTTTTTTTTTTACCTATTTCTATTTTAGAAAATTAGGTTTAGGTTAGGTTAGGGTATAGGTAGGTCAGGTCAGGTCAGAAAAAAAAAAATTCCATTTTCGCCCTTAAAACCTGCTAGTTAGATGTATCATAAGAGGTACCTGTTGAAAAAAAATTTCTGATCCGAGCTCCCGTTCCGTGTGGCTTAAGTAACTTACCGATATATAATATATATATATATTATAGATATTATTATAAAATATATATATATATATAATATATAATAATATATCTATATATTATATAATATATATATATATATATTAATATATTATATATATATAATATATAGATATAAAATATAATATAATAATATATATAATATAATTATATAATAATATAAGAATAAAAAATCATATTTTTTTTCGCCCATCCCTGCTTGAAACAAATCCTAAACTCTAAAGCAATTAAAAAATGAAACTCGTAAAAGAAGAGTAAAAATGTTCAAACCTTATATATAATTAATTATTTACAAATCATTTAAAGTTAACTATTATTTGTAAAGAATCTTATAGAAGAATTGTTTAATATTTACAAATTTATTAATCGATTATTAAATTCGTTGTTTCCCAGCAATCCTACGATGGTTAATGAAATAAGTCCCCAAAACCGTCAATGAGTTTAATACATTAGTTTTAATCGAATGCTTCTATAAAAACTTAATCGGCAGGTAGTTTAATTTCATAAACCTAATTTCGGACCATACTGACTAACTAATATCGACTAAAGACAAATGAAAAGAAAATTTAAAAATGAGAACACCTTCTCTAAAATACTTACGTGTATGAAATCAAGAGCAAGTACTTAGCTACGGAAAGAGAAAAAGTGTCAAACCCAAATAAGTAGGACAAAGGAAATTAACCGAAATGTGAAAAGAAAAAAATCTACAAAAGCGAAAATGACGAAAGAGGTTTATTAATTAGTAAAAAGGATAAGGGTGAAAAATGGGCTTAACTTCGAAAATAATATAGCAATGAGGGGTTTTGCCAGAATTAATTAAAAGTTGCTCCACCAGGTGCATAACATCGGACTACTGAAACTGAATCAAATAACCGAGAAAGAATATAATCTCAGAGTGACAAAGAACACAAACAAAAGAGCGGGAAAAACCTAGCATAACCGTTAACGAAAGGGGGACGAAACTAAAAAAAAAAAATAGAGGATAATCAAAGCAACTGAACACAAATAAAACAAAACACAAACCAGTTGTCCACCACTTAGACCACAACAGAAACACACACAAGGTAGCAAAATAGGAAAAGTGTAAAGCAAAAAGGAACAACTGCTAAAAGAAAAGCCGCCTCCAATAAAGTAAGCCAATCGTACGGTGAAAAAAACAGGATACGAAAATAAAATAGCCATAACAGGTCAACCTCATCAACTACTCGCCCAAGTTCAGTTCACACTCGCGGAAATTATAACAACAGTAGGCAACCAAGTGGGAGATCACGGAAAAATCAGCATTCCGTTAATATATCCCAACCAGTAAAGCAACCCACCAGAAACAGCACAGCCGAGAGAAAGACATGAAGCCAACCAAAAGGGGGCCAGGGGGGCGTAAACTTAAGCAGACAGTACTTTCCCATATAATATGTTAACCCAAACGCAATAACTCTTTAAACGGGAAATATATTAACCTCCCAAATAAGAGCATGACCTATGCAAATGATAAGTATTTAGTGGTTATATTCGGTAAAAGCCGATATAAAAGGTTAAAATTTTAATTGGGAATGAGTAATCTCCCCTCCTTCTGTTATATTAAAAGGAAAACAGAACAAAATTTTCCTTCTGTGCTTTTTCTCACGCGTTAACTATTCAAACTGAACGTGAGAGATTATGTCCCCACATGATTTTTTAGAAATCTTTATTAAATGATAAGCAACTCCGTGACAAATACGTCTAAATATACAACTGTTTCAAAATACGCAAGGGTTTAACTTATCAGACTAAAATATTTTTCATGATTATATTTAGATAATGTTTATGAAAGTTTAAACAATTACTCTATAATATAATATAAAATATTTTCAGTATTAAGACTTATATTTTAACATAAATTAATATAGAAACTCTAAAATATTTCTATCAGCTATAAACATAGGCTAAGGCTCTCTTCGTAACTACTATACAACTTATCTTTACAATATATAGGCTAAGGCTCTGTTATTAACTAGGCCGATTGTAATCCAAAATGCTACTGCAAATAACCTTTTTTGGCTATGGCTGAATCCATTTCAACTCCTATTTGATCAAGTCACATATAATGATACTTTATCAAACTAATCAACAATTTGATATTACCTGCAGAATCTTGTGTCAAAGTCGATATCGAATAATAAGTTTCCTATTCTAAGCTGGACTTTTTATTTACAATTTAAAATATATAAATGAACATATAAACAAATAAATAAAATTTCAAAATTTCCTAAACGTGAACACTGATGCTTTGCGCGCATCAAACGATCCTAACAGTTCAAGAGGTTGTCAACAAGTGAAGTCTCCACGACTATGCTGGCGCCATTTTGATTCGGTTTCATGACGTCACAGCCATCTTGTTAGTTTGTGGGAATTTCTTTAAAAATTCCCTTTTTTTTCCAAAATGTGTTTCTTAAAATAAAAATATAAGTGATTATATAAAAACAGAAGAGTGTTTTACATACTTAAACCACTATTTTTATTAATTTTCTTTCTTAATTTTTTAATTTCTTTCTTTACTTTAATAATCTAGTTACCTTTATTACATACACATTCTTGCGCACATATGTACATTATTATGCACACACACACACACACATACACACACATATACATATATTATATATATAATATATATATATATATATATATACACATATATATACATATTCTTTTATAATTTTTTATTTATCCTATACATCTGTCCTATTTCTACATTATATATTTTACTGCTTAAAAACTCTATCTTTAATTTACATAACCAAACTTTACACTTTTAATATTTGACTTTAACACACTTACATAGGCCCCAAGCCTGAACTTTTAAAATTAACCATATGTGTACTATATCTTCAAACCCTAAATTACTTTATCTATCTTAGCAGTATTATTATTTATTTTCTAGCACTAGGTCTACATTACTTTTTACATTTTCAAATAACAAAGTTTGATTTCTTACCTCATATCCATATTTCACAGACCTTGTTTCCAGATATTTCCAGGTATTTACAGGTATTTACAGGGCCCTATCACACCTTTCTTCTAAAAGATCCTACGAGGGTCTTCTAGGGTGGTATGATTAAACGTCTTCTTCTTCTACAACTTCCTCCATATCCTCACTGTCATCTGATGTATACTCTATTTTTATATCTTTATACCATACTCTCCTTCTAGTTACTCGCAAGTCGTCTCCTTTCTCCATGGTAACACAATTCAATCTCAATTTCTCCATTTTGTCATTTTCGGGTAAAAAGTCTTTTTCCAGCCATCCACTCCGAATCTCTATCCAAGTTCGGGAATCATATGGATTTACACTAGGCTCTGGTGTTCTTAATTTTATGGTCCATAAAGTCATTTCTCGATGGTTCTCTTGCCATTGGTAACCCTTTTTAGCATGTTTCTTGTATTGTCTGATTCCTTCCTTGAACAGTTTCCAGAAATGTTTAATGGCCTTCGTTTTCATATGCAATCCGTCAACAGTTTGTCCTGGGTAGGGTTCAGTATCTTCTCGTGCATTTGTTCTAATCCTGATTCCTCTACGCCGTGGTTTACTTCTAACCCAAGTATACTGACCCATTCTGGCTAATGCAAGTGGTTTTGGACAAATATACTCAATCCAATGATCGTAAAACTCATTCACATTATTGATAAATTCTCTCAAATATTGACGACTAGCTCTTGATGAATATTGTCGGTCAACTGTTCTTCTGTCCAAATCATTACGAAGTCTCTGTCGATTGTAGCGATCAAAGTTAGGTGTATACGGCACAGTACATATTACCTTGCAAAATGGGTAATCTTTTCCCCATTTCATGATGTATCTGCACAGAGTTACAACTAGTTTTTCCATTTCCAGATCAGTATTCGAAATCATGATTTTACTGTTAGTATTTCGGAAGTATTCAAGTCGAGTAAAATCACACTGTAATCCTACTAAAATTACCAAGTGGATCAAGTCAGTTTCTCTTTTTCTGTTTCTCTCCAAGATTGCTTCTGTCAGTTGTATCATCTCCATGATTTTTAGACCATTTTTGTAGTAGAATTTTACATCTTTGTAGGGCATCTCTTCCGGGTAATCGGCTAGAGCTCGTACCCTACTGTCACCGATGATCACAACTCTCTCATCATATTTGTCTTTGCGACGTCTAGTCCTCCTACTGGTACTCATTCTGCAATATAGAACATATATTATTTTAACTATTTAAATTACATAATTTATCTGGTGCTCATTGCCAAACGATCTCTTATTGATCATTAGGGCAACGATTTTCTTAAGGCACCTATTTATTTTCATATTTTCCATGGTGACCAGTCTCCTAATCACCATGACAATTTTAAATTCTTATCTCAGAGCAATTATTTTTTCTTCATCCTGACATTCATTTCTGAACTCAGGATTATATTATATTTTTCATATTTTGTTGTCAAAGTAATCAATTTTTCAGATTACTGAGTCAACTATTTCAAAATTATATTTTTTTTTCTTTTAAACAATCTTTGATCGCCTAGGTGATCTATTTTCCTTTTATTTCGCTATTCAAACAATCTTTATTTGATTATTAAAGTAGCTTTATGAACTTCAGATTCTTATTTATATTTTTATGTTACCAAAGCAATCTTTACTTGATTACTGAGGTAACTATATTTATTCCATAATTAACTATTTTTTTTTTTTTCTTAATCTCTCTCAAGTTCCTCCAAAATCCACGACTCCATATTTACGGTGTCGTAGTAAATTGTGTCATCCGACATATCTATTGTATTCTCCGTAGGAGACCCAATATATGACTCAAATAAATTTCGTCCCCATACTTCGTCAATATCAACTTGTATTCCTGTATCTCTAAATTGTGTTTTCCTACTACCCATCCCTGATCCTAATGGTATTGAAAACCGCTCTAACTTTTTCCAATTTAAGGCAAATGAATTTTTTACTGTTTCGTCCGTAAATCCCTCAAAATCTTTTGGAACATTACTAAAGTCTAATGGGTCAAAGCCCTCAAAACTATACTCTGACTTAGCGCTCTCTTTTTCTAATTCACTACCTATATTTTCACTACCTAATCCCTCTAATTCTTTTGTACTTTCGTAAAACCTTTTTAAATGAGTCTGATGCACTCTATATAATAAAGTTTTTCTATATTTATGTTGTATATCATATAAGACTTCATTCCCATAAACCTTTACTATTACATAAGGCCCATGAAATTTCTTTGCCAGCTTATTAGCAACAGCATGCCCTTTATATATGTTCTTTTTTAAAACTAACTCATTCAATCGAAATGGCTCATAATTTGGGTCTTTTTCTTTCCATGTTAATTTTTCTGACTCAATTTTTCTTACGTTATCTAAAAATAAGCTAGCTGGGGTTTGTTGTAATTCCCTATGGAAACTATGATTGTACGTACTGACAATATCACCTAATTTACAATCCCAAGTATCTACGTCATCTAACATTCTAAGCATGTTAAGTATAGTTCTATTTACACGTTCTACAATCCCGTTCGTTGATGGTACATTTGCAGCGGTTAATCTATGATGTATGTCTTTCCCTGATAAAAACCCATCCATCAACTGGTTCCTGAATTCTGATCCATTATCTGTTTGTATCTCTTTTGGGTTTTTTAAGAAAGTAGCCAACATAACTCGAAAATTAGTTAAAACTGTTTCAGCTTTCTTATCTGGTAGGGGTATGGCCATTAACCATTTTGAATACAAATCGATACCCACTAATACATATTTGTTTCCTTTCTTAGTCATTGGCAACTCCATTAAGTCTAGAGCAACAATGTCAAATGGTCCTTTCGCTTTTACTTTCCAAGTTGGTGATTTATTTCTTCTTGCTGGTATACCCTTATTCTCCTGACATTTAATACAAGTTTTCGCAATGTTACTACAAATGTGATAAGCTTTCGGATGCCATGCTAATGCGCTGATCTTCTGTAGTAATTTATCTCGTCCTAAATGAAAGTATTTTTTGTGAACGTCTATACTCAAGTTAATCATATCATGATAAGCTATTATCGGGACTTGTCGCTGTTCATTCAATTTTATTAGGTAACCATCTTGACACTCTATTTCATGCAAATATCTACTAAACGGTCGAAGCACGAAATCTTGTTTCATTTGTTTCATTCTTTCTGAATCATTTTGTTCTTGATTCAACACCTCTAAAAGTTTTTTCAATTGACGGTCATCTTTTTGCCTTCGTTTCACTTGTTCTTGTAATCTATCTTCATCATAGCAGTATATAAGTGTTTCATTCAATGCTGGTAATTCAAGTTCAGTTAAATTTTGTTCATCCCCTTCCGAATTGCTCTGTTCCTCTTCCTCACTCTTACTCTGTGTATCTTCCGATTCACTCCTTACTTCTTCCTCCTGGTTTCCTAACCTCTCCTCTAACTCATCTTCTGTTCCCTCTGAAAGTTCGAACAGGACAACTTCGTGGGGTTTAACCATTTCCTCATTTATATCAATTAAATCGTATACTACGTCAAATTCCTCAAAAACATCCATATTTTGAACTTCTTTCTTTTCTGTCTCAAGCAGGTTAAAATGAATTCCATCCACACAATGTAAATGGCAGATTGGTAGTTCTTCTTTACTAGTGGTATTATACTGGATCTTAAGGTCTCTTCCATGATATACCCATATAGCGATCTTATTTTCTCTGGCACATGCTTCTATAATTTCAGCAGTCACTAAAGTACCTACATTATTCATTCTCTTTAGTTGTTGTCTCTGTGTTTTACTATCCACCAACCCAAATTCTTTAATGTCACTTTGCACTCGATTAACTGCTTTTTCTCGAACTAACTTATGAGTTTCCATACTGCCAAATAGATGCAAAGCTATCGCTTGGAATATCGAATTTCCACCTCCAGGGATGTTTTGTACTTTAAATCCTATAGGTATAGTATCTTGTTCCATTTCTAGAGCTACAGCTTCTATGGGTTCACTCATTCCACATCTTGACAAAAAGTCGCTAATGCAATTAAACTTTCCAGGAATGTACTTTATCTCAAAATCGTACTCTGCCAAATCGGTCAAAGTTCTGGCAATTCTAGAATTCACTCCTGCCATGTTGTGTAAGTAAGTCAAAGGCTGATGATCCGACCATATGATGAATTTTCTGCATCTTAAAAACACTCTAAACGTCTTTACTCCCAATCTTAAAGCGGCTAACTTTTTCCAGAGTACTATAATTCAGTTGTGCTCCACTGAAACACATTGAAGCATAAGCTATCACTTTACTAATTCCATCCTGCTGCTGTTTTAGGCAAGCGCCTGCACCCATTCCCGAAGCATCAACAAATAATTCCAGGGGTTCTATACTCTCGTAATCTGGGAATGACAATATGGGTGTTTCAGTCATTGCCTCTTTTAGTCGGTCGAAGCTATACTGACATTCCGTAGTCCATTTTATGCTCTTACCAGATGTTAATCTTGACAGTGGTTTCATTAATTGGGCGGCATTCGGAATATGCCTTCGATAATAGTTAACGCTTCCAAGGAAGCTTTGCAGTTGTTTAACGGTTTTCGGCACTGTCGCTCGTTGAATTGCAGTGATGTATTCTTTTAACGGTAATAATCCTTCTGAACTTACTTCCTGGCCCAAAAATTTGATGGCTCTCTTAAAAATGTTGCATTTCTCCGGCTTGATTTTCAAATTATATTCCCTTAATCGAATTAACACATTAGTCAGGTTCTTCAGATGGTCTTCAAAATCGCGCCCCAATACTAAGATATCATCTAAATAGGCAATCACTTGAGTCCAATCGAACCCTTTTAACATTAAATTCACCAGACGCTGAAATGTTGCTGGACTATTACTGAGACCAAAGGGTAAACGTACGAACTCCAAATGCTTAGTCGCAGTTGAGAAGGCAGTTAACGGTCTTGATTCTTCATCCATGGGCACGTTATAGTAACCCTTAGTCATGTCTAAAAGTGAAAAATACACTGATCCTTTCAGGTTGTAAATATAGTCAGCTGCAACTGGTAATGGAAAACTATCTTTTATAGTTTTTTGATTAAGTGCTCGATAATCTATACAGACTCGTATCTTTCCATTCTTTTTAATTACTGGTACTAATGGACTACTCCACGGACTCTTTGATGGTTGTATTATCTTTTGCTCTTCTAACCCAGCCAATTCCTCATCAACCATAGCTTGTATTCTTGGGTTGAACCGACGTACTTTTTGCTTGATAGGCGTGTCATCTGTTAACTGTATATGGTGAGCCACTTTATCTGTGTAACCCACATCATTTTCGTCTTTACTAATAATGTCCTTAAATTGAGTTAACACTTCCTTAACTTTTTCTTTTTGTTCCTGGGTCAAGTCAGTTTGATTCAACTGGAACCTTTCTTCTAAAGATTCTTCCTGGTTATTAGGAAGATCTGTTTCAAATTCATTTATATCTCTGATTTCTACTAAGTTATTTCCTCTTTCGATTAATTCCACTGCTTTAGCTATAACGGATCCTGATTGTATATGCGCAGTTTCATCACTCAAATTAATAATACTTACTATCGCTTTTGGACCTTTATTTACAGTATTTGAAACTAACAACCCTTTTTGATCTAAATCATAATTTTTCCTTTCGGTACTATATAAATATGGTTTCTTAATATCTTCTGGCCAAACCAATTCCACTACATTAACACATCCAGATCTGATTGTTACATTTTTGTCCAATTTCAATTCCACATTATCTAATGACACACAATTCCTACTCAGATTACAAAGGAATACTTCCTGACTTTCGAAACGACATGTTAATTTATTTTCCTGCAAATCTATAGTTAAACAATGAGTCTTTATAAACCCTATTCCCAATATGATATCATGTTTTGTTTTGTCACTAATTATGAATCGTTCATCTTTAACCAGATATCCACCCAAATAAAAAGAAAAGTATGCTTCACCACAAGTTGGTTCACAATCCCCATGTACTCCTATTAAATGAATCCCTTTCTGTTCCGTCAGTTTCAATCCAAATTTTTTAGCAATGTCTAAGGACATGAGATTTACCTCAGCTCCTGTATCGACTAATGCTCGGACAGGTCCTCTTTTTGTTTCCAATGATACATAAATTCTTTCATCCCGGCTTGCTACTGCAAGGTTTTTTGTTTGTACACCCTCAATTCCTTGCACATTCAAGGGTGTTACTCGTTTTCCGAAGTTCTCTTCTCTTTTAAGGCATCTTTAAACTGAACACAATCTTTCATGAGGTGGTTTTGATCACAGTAAGGGCAGTTTAATGTTCTAGCCTGTCTTGTTTCGTTATTAGTGACGGTTGTAGTGCCTTCTTGTCTTGGTTGCTGGTTGTTATTACTTTCTTGACGTGATTTCCGATTTCTACACTCTTGAATTCTGTGTCCCTTTTTGCCACAACAAAAACAACAATTATTTTTTTTGTAACACCTCTCTTCAAGGTGTCCTTCGCGTTTACAAAAGTTGCACTTTAAAAGTTGATCTTCTTTAGTTTTAGTTTCAGTAACCTGAATTTCCTTCTTATTGGTGGTCTTAGTTGTCTTCTTTTCTTTTCCCTCAGGAAGCTGATCTGTTTGGAAGCACTTTTCTACATTATGTGCTATTTCTACTACCCTGTTGACACTCATATTAGGTTCTGACAATGTGGCAAATTTCACTTTTGCGGCTGCGTCACTACTCAATCCATCCATGATTTTAAGTTTTTTCATTTGTTCGTACAATGTTTGTGCGCTGTCCATTCCAGCTAAAGCTGCAAGTTTATCCAATCTCATTGAGTAATTTATGATGGACTCGTTCTTATTTCTGCCTGTAGCCCAAAATCTTGTTAAGAGAACATCTGTACTTGTTGTTAATTGCTTTATGATTCCTCGTAGCTTTTCTTTCACCCTTGTGTATGGTATTCTACCTCCTTCAATGTTAATAAACGCTTCTAAGATGTCACCCTCCAAATAATTCCCTAACACCCTACTCCATGTCTCTGGTACCTTTGAATATGTGTGTGAGCAATAAACCTCAAACTCATGTAAGAACTCTTCAAACTCCCACCCTGAATCTACCGAAAACTTAAGTGGTGGTGGTACTAAAGCTCTAACCAAATTTGGGTTGTACAATGTGGGGTGTTCCGGTGTTGGTGGTAATTGATTCAATTCTATGTTTCCTAATGGTTCTGAGTTGACTGGGGTAGATTGTATAAATCCCCCTGTTGCTTGACTCAATCCATCACCTTGTGGTTCCACTACTACTGGTTCAGATGCGTCACCATTCCTATTTATTTCACCCTGATTTTCATTTTCATGATCCCCCATTATGGAGTATACTAAACTTAATCTACCTCAACAAGCTCTAAATCTATTTATTACACCGCAATAACTAAAAATTCTAAAATGTAAAAAAAAATTTTTTTTTTTTTTTTTTTTTTTTTTTTTTTTTTCCAACCTAAGTCAAACCAACCTTACACAAATTATCAAAAACTAAGCTAAAACCTTCGAATCCTGGTCATGCAACCAATTGATACTCTTTTTATAGTAGGGGTTGGTGCAGTTATATGCCACTGATATTCTTTGCTAACTAGGCACCTAGTTGGATAGGTCAGGTACTTTATGCGTTGCCAGGGTATAATTCTACTCATAAGATCAATGACTACTCCCGTTCTGGGAGAGATTTTAATGTGTTTCTCTTTGCTATAACATAAATTAAATTACGTAAGGCAGTTTAAGATAGTGTGTCATAAATCGCCAATCTTATGCTTTTATTCTTGCTTATGTAATAAAATCCTATAATAAAACAATCCTATAAGATGTGTCATATTACTAGAGTGGCATCCTAGTTTAACTACTGTTTCTTTATTCTGACACTCCTAGTAATGAGATAATATATAATAAAATTGTTCGTTTATATACGAGAGATAACCTCTTATTAATTAATACTCCTATGTACTCTAGTATTATGTAGTATTATTTCATTAGTCACATGTATAAGGTATCGGTGCAGATAGCAATTTACTTCTGATATTTAATTGTCTTGATCGATAAAAACCTCAGAGAGCAATACTCTATATCAAGTTGATGTTTATACATACCCCCATGTGTATCAATATTATATTTCTATAGTGTACCATATAAACATGCACACATGCAGATAGTAATGTTAGAGTTAAAAATTTGAGATGCCACGATCTCGAAACCTAGAGCATTCGACGGGCGAGTTATTAGCTTGTTTTTGAATAAAGTTAGCTGTGATGCGTTCTATATAGTAAAGACTTAAGGGTAATGAAAAAAAAAAATAACTTAAAATAAAACAAAATCAAAAAACAAAAACTATAATTTAAATTGATATGAAGCTAAGAAGTATTCTAAGTGAGCAAACTCAAATGTTACAATAAATAATTCAAATAATGATTTCGATGTTTACTGTTTAGAACGTATTTGTTCTAAGACAGTGAAGGTTTCTTATTAAATTGGATGATCAATTACCTACCAATTAATTTGAAGATTGTGTTATAAAGCTCAAGTACAATAATGCTCAGTTGTTGCTTTGTAACATTACCTTCACAATGGTCAATCACTTGATAACTCTAAGTCTAAAAGTTGACCTAAAACTTGTCAAATCAAAGCTAACACGAATAAAAGCAAAGTAAAATCTTAAATGTCAATCTCAAATCAAACCAAGTCCATACTTAATCAGTATCAAAATAAATCTAAGTTGAAACCATTGATGTCAATTCAAATCTAAAGTCCAATCAATCAAGGTTAAATTAAGTCCAGGTTAGGATAAATGTATGGTTCAACAACTATTAATGTCAAAATCTAAAGTCAATTACAAATAAATCTGAGTCTAAAGTCATCTATTCCGACAAGTTTCAAGTTCAAAAGCTAAGTTCAAAAGCCAACTAAATCCGAAATTCTAAAAATAATTCAAACTGTCAAAGCTGTCAACTAACAATGAAGTCGAAAATAAAGCCAAGTGTCAAAATGCTTGAAATGAACTAATTATATAAAGTCCAAATAAATCGAACTGTCAACTATTAATGTTAACTAAACATGAAGTCCCATTTAGTCAAACTGTCACAACTCCTAATTTCAACTAAGTACAACTTCAAATTAAATCGGACTGTCAAAATGTTAAATGTAACTAAATTCAGTCTCAAAGTAAATCGTACGTTCAAAATGTTTAACTGTAACTAAGTATAATCCAATCTGAAGTCCAACAATGGTCAATGACAACTAGGGTCTAATCCTGGTCATCCGTATCCAAGTTCAAAGTTAAACTCAAACTACTGTAAAATTAAATAAATCTGAACCAAATACAAGTCGATGTTCAATGCTGTATATCAACAATGATATATACTCTTCTGATGCAATTATCCGTTGGACTAGTTAAGCTATATCGTAATAAATTACGTAATCTCCAAAAAGTAACCTTATAAAATTATTCAAAAATGTTACTAAGCTTCAAACGACTTCCAAGCTCAAATAAAAGTTTACCAAATAAAATAAAATCCTTTTAATATTTATTTATTATATACAGTCTTGGCTTTAATTAAAAATGCTTCAATAAAATATATCTTTATACAGCTTTATCAAATCGTTAACTAATAACAAATCAAACTTGAACAAATCAAACAAATATATTATGATTCATAGAACAAAATCAAGCTTCAAAACAACTTACATTCAAAGCTGCTTCCGAAAATTTAATACCAAATTATTAAATTTTATTCAAAATTATTACAAAATATTAAGCCTCTATAAGAGACTATGTTTCACATCTTGACAAAATATTAAGTTTTCAAAATGAACTATGCTTCACGTTGTGATAAAATACTAAGTTTTCAAAAATGAACTATGCTTCACGTTGTGATAAAATACTAAGTTTTCAAAAAGGAACTATTCAGATTTCAAATACTAAGGTGTCAAAAATAAACTATACAGATTTCAAATCTAAGCTCCTAAAAATAAACTATGCAAATTTCAAATACTAAATCCTCAAAAATAAACTATGCAGATTTCAAATACTAAGTTTTCAAATTTCGTACAACTCAATTCCGTTGCACCAGTATCAAAATTAATATATACAGAATTTACCAACTACCGTTAAATAACCTTTTCATAGGTACGGCTGTTGATAACTAAATCAATACTAACTAAATTTTATCAGACTAAAACTTCAAACCAGAATCAATACGTAAACTTCACTGACAAACTAACAGGTTAAACTATAATTTAATTTATAGTCATCGATCTGACAACACACTTTACTTCAAATGTCAAATCAATATGCAAACTCTAAAATATTTCTATCAGCTATAAACATAGGCTAAGGCTCTCTTCGTAACTACTATACAACTTATCTTTACAATATATAGGCTAAGGCTCTGTTATTAACTAGGCCGATTGTAATCCAAAATGCTACTGCAAATAACCTTTTTTGGCTATGGCACAAATAATTTCAACTCATATATGATCAAGTCACATATAATGATACTTTATCAAACTAATCAACAATTTGATATTACCTGCAGAATCTTGTGTCAAAGTCGATATCGAATAATAAGTTTCCTATTCTAAGCTGGACTTTTTATTTACAATTTAAAATATATAAATGAACATATAAACAAATAAATAAAATTTCAAAATTTCCTAAACGTGAACACTGATGCTTTGCGCGCATCAAACGATCCTAACAGTTCAAGAGGTTGTCAACAAGTGAAGTCTCCACGACTATGCTGGCGCCATTTTGATTCGGTTTCATGACGTCACAGCCATCTTGTTAGTTTGTGGGAATTTCTTTAAAAATTCCCTTTTTTCCCAAAATGTGTTTCTTAAAATAAAAATATAGTGATTAATACATTTTTCAAACAATTTTTACATACTTAAACCACTATTTTTATTAATTTTCTTTCTTAATTTTTTAATTTCTTTCTTTACTTTAATAATCTAGTTACCTTTATTACATACACATTCTTGCGCACATATGTACATTATTATGCACACACACACACACACATATATCATATATATATATATATATATATATATATATATATATACATATATATATATATATTTTTTATATTTTTTTTTATCCTATACAATTTTGTCCTATTTCTAACATTTATATATTTTTAATTGGAAAACCAAATAGTACCTTGGTAAAGTAAAACTTTACACTTTTAATATTTGACTTGTAACACAACCTTACATAGTGCCCCAAGCCTGATCCCTTTTAAATTCACTCATATGTGGTACTATATCTCAAATCCTAAATTACTTCTCGGTATCTATCTTAGCAGGGTATTAGTAATTTATTTTCTAGCAACTAGTGCTACACTTTTTGTTAATTTTCTAAATAACAAAGTTTGATTTCTTACCTCATATCCATATTTCACAGACCTTGTTTCCAGATATTTCCAGGTATTTACAGGTATTTACAGGTCCCTATCACAACGTCCTAGTGATAGGTAAAGATATAAAGGAATATTTAAAAAATTTGAGGAAAGTGTTTACAGCTTTTAGAGAGAATAACCTGAGAGTAAAACTATCTAAATATAGCTTTCTGCAGACATCCATCCTTTTTTAGGGTTTAAGATAGGAAAAGATGGCATATCGCCGGATCCTATTAAAATTGAAACTATGAAAACATTTATTCCCCCCACTAATGTGAAAGAGAGACAATCGGTCTTGGGATTCTTTTCATATTTTCGCTTTTTAATTAATGCCTTTGCACTTGATGCACAGCCTTTATATGACTTGGTAAAGAAAAATATAAAGTTTGAATGGACAGAGGAACACCAAAAGGCCTTTGAAACCTTAAAAGAAAAGTTAGTAGTGCAACCACAGCTAACATTCCCAGATTATAGCAAAGAATTTTTTGTAAACACTGACGCTTGTGACTACGGTATCGGCAGTGTGCTATACCAACTCACAGATGAGGGTAAGAAAAAAACCCTCTCTTTTTTCTCTAGTGTTCTGAGGAAGCGAGAAAAATTATGATACTATTGAAAAAGAATGCTTAGCTGTCGTGTTTTGTTTACAAAAATTTAAGAATACGATCTTTGGTTACAAAGTAACCATTATTACAGATAACCAACCCCTGTGCTTCATTTTTAGGAATAAGCAGCAGACTATTAGGTTGGCCAGATGGAACCTATTTGTAAATAGTTTTTCTCCTACCATTACATATAAGACAGAACGAACAAACGTGCCGCCAGATTATTTAAATAGGCATCCGGCCCCGGCTCCCAACATATATATACTTTTTCAAAGGACAGAAAAGGCCGCGCCTACCCAGAAAACTTTGTCTTGACCAAGGAAACCTTCAAAAGGGAACAGGAAAATTGCCCTAGGTTAAGAGAATTAGTAAAATATGCCTACTCGTAATATAAAATGCCTATTTTGTTAAAAAGTGCAATTATTATTATTATTTTTAAAAATTATTAAAATTGATTGTCATAATTTAAATTATAATAATGTAATTTTTTTTTCCATCAAAAATTTAACGTGAAATGTACGTACATAGGAATACTCGTAATATAAAGTGCCAATTTTGTTAAAAAGTGGAAATATTATTATTATTAGAAATTATTAAAATTTATTGTCATAACTCTTTTTTTTTCAATGTTTATTTACCATAAAAAGATGGAGATAAAATTTCATAATTTTGAAAAAAATCAACATTTGCAAAATGTTAATAAAATATAACTTACTTATTTTTTTTCTATCCAAATTAATTCTATAACATTATTAAACTCTATTTAACATTTAAATTATAATTATAATTAGTTTGGACAAGCATAAATCAAATAATATTTAATGACTGGTTTTCCATAATGCCATTGACCAGTTTTCCCCAAAATCAATTTTTTGAAAATGGAATTTTTCAAAAAAAATTTAAAAATATTTATTTCAACATTTTTATTATTTTCATTATTCTACAACATTAAGGAAACTCTAAATGTGAGAAAAAACTATTAAATATAGATGTAACTTAAAATTTTGATTTTTCATGATTCATTAACCCTAGAACGGGTAGCTTTAAAACATTTCTTTCCTGGTTATCTTTGTCCAGCTAGACCGCAATTGTTTAAGAAATTTTTAGTATAAATGGATTTTCAATTATTCTCTCTCTTTTACACAACTTTTCCATTGTATATTTGATCATTCCAATATTCATTTATTTTGTATCCCGTAATTAATTTTGATAAACGAACCAAATAAGTTTTTTTTTAAAATATTTCTGAAATACTGGTAAAAAATACACCTCTCTTTAAAAATATTTATAAAAAATTAACGAATTCGATTATCTGGATGCAGTTTTTTATATTATAAAGAAGAAGCTTATTACGTCATAGATTCTCAGACCAAAGCCTCTAATAGTTTTAGGGGATATATGAAAATGGGGTGAATATGACATAAAGCACGCCCCAAAAGAGATATCATACGAACTGAGAAAACTCGGGATTTCCTTTTTTCTCTATAAGACCTTCCTTTCCCTCTATGAGTTCTATAACGAAGACTGAGAATCATTTTAGCTTACATTTAATAATACAATATACCCAATAATATCCGATTAAAAATTTTGTAAGTTTTGAATCGATATTTCTAAAAAGTATTTGATATATTTTAAACTGAGAAAATTTGTGATTTTAACAGAAATGGGGGGGGGGGAGTCTGGAATGCTCTGTACAATGTAGAGTTATGTAATTATGTAAAAAAATAAATTTCGTTTTCGAAAGAAACCCAGTTGTATCATAACATAGAGAATACTTTAATTTGAAATGTTTATCTATAATAAATAAGGAATGCTTTTATTTCAATCTTTTGATGTTTTACGTATTTGAGTAAAATTATTTGAAAATGGCGATAAGGATTGCGCAATTAGCGCTTCTTACTAGAGCAAATTCAAAAGTACTATTATAAAAAATAGTAAACGAAGGAAATATTTTACGAAATTACATTGTTTTATATATATATATATATATATATATATATTATATATATATAGTATATATAATATATATTATATATAATATATAGTATATATATATATATATATATATATAATATATATATATTATATTCTTTCTTTCTTCTTTTTTAGAGAAAGAGAGAGGGATCTCTCTCTCTTCTCTGAATTGAGAAAGGGAAATCCTTCTCTATCAGAGTGAAATATAAAGTCCTCTATCAGAGAAAGAGAGAAATCCCTTTCTCTCATATAATATATATATATATATATATATATATATATATATATAATAAAAAAATATATCTATATATATTATATATATAATATATATATATATATATATATATATATATATATATATATATATATATATATATATAATGAGTTCTAGTTCCAAAATGTCAAGATCCTTAGAAGAAGAAGCCATATTATTTCAACTAGATGAAGAGGCTATTATTGAATACACATTAGAAGATCTGGAAGAGGAAGATGAGTTGGAGGAGGACAATTTAGAAGTCGAAAATATGTATGACGATTATAACCACAGAGAATATACTCCACAAATTCAAGAAGATGGGAGTGACTCCGATGGTGAAATTTCTGATTTAGATGAACCGTCAACTTCAAGAGAATCCCCTTCCAAAAAGGTTAGAAGAGATACAGCAGCATTAGACCCTACACGGATTATTCATAAGTTTGATAAACCTTCATTCAAGGCAAAAGATGAACCCGTATGGTCTAGTAACCCCACAAATATTGGTAATAGAAGATCAAGCTGTTCACATGTATCAAAACCCACCCAAGTCTCCCGTAATGTAAATTCAATTTTAGAAAGTTTTGATGTTATGCTTGATGATGCTTTTATTTCTATTATAGGTAAATATACAAATCAATTTATTGATAAAGTAAGTGGCAACTATAAAGCTGGGAAAACTAGGTAAACAACAGTTGGGGGGGATGGGCATAAATTGGTATACAAATAATAGCAATGGTAACGGTAATATTGGTGATATAAATAAAACTAGTGTTACAGGCTCAAATAAGGATGATAGCAATAAAAATAACAGCATTTCGAATATAAAATGCTTTTACACAAATGCTCATAGCCTAGAAATAAAAGATGAGCTGATTAAGTTATACCTTAAATGAGAAATCTTGACAATTATTTGATAACTGAGGCATGGGTAATGAAGAATTTATATGGAGACTCCGTTCAGGAAATATGAAAGACGGATATTCACTTTATTTTTACACCAGCGTAGAGGAAAGAAGCGTGGGGTGTGGCGCTTTATATTAAAAGCAATATTCAATCTGATATTAATGACTGACTTTAAAACTAATCATGAAATATTGAATTGGTATGGGTAGATATCCTATTTAATAAATCATATAGAATAGGGGCATTTTATAGACCTCCTGCCAGAGTCAAGAATAAAAACTCGAAATTGTAAAAGAAAAAGTTTTGAACAGCTCTCAGTATTAAGAAAATGGTTATAGTCATAATGGTGATTTTAATTTTTTCCTGGCTTTAAATGGGATTCCTTGTCTAATACGGACCATAGTGGTTCAGTATTTATAAAATGTGTATACTAGATAACTTTTGTGCCAGATGGTCCATGAACCCAGATACAGCCCTTTAGACTTAATATTAACTAACGATGAAAGTAATGGTGGGTGAGGTTAGAGTTGAGAAGAATTAGTTATGTACGTGACCATAATATAATTAGATTTAATATGAAAATGTGATATTGGGCCCAAATTGCAAAGTTAATAAGGAAAGGATCTTAGATTTCCGAAATGGTGATTTTACCAAAATTCGAGACATGCTTAGTATAATTGACTTGGGATAAAAGTTTTAAAGCCAAACAAATTTTTTATCATGTGGGACATTTTAAGCAAAATTTTAATGAATATTCAGTCAGTAATGTTTTAAAGATAAACCCATTAGGATGGAAAAAGAAAACCTGCTTTTTGTAAGAGCTAAGAAGAAAATTAATGAAAAGCGTAGATGTTTTAAAATATTCAAGGGTAGTAATAGGGAAGATGATTTAAAAAAAAATTATTGGAAAAATAGAAACAAACTTAACCAGTCAAATAGGAGGAAAGAGAGAGGCAGAAATTAATTTAAGCAAGGAATAGTAATAAGAACCTGAAGAAGTTTTTTTAGCTTTTATAAATTTAAAAGTAAGAATAGGACAATTGGTCGAAATTAAAATTGTGAAAATTTAGTGAGTCAGATAGGAGTTGGTCAACATTTTCATGCTTATTTGCTTCAGTGTTTTACTGAGGAAAGATTAGATAATAGTTTGGAGACTAATAGTTCTTGTATGCATGTAACAAATTAATAGACTTACAGAATTTGAATTTTGACGTAAAAGATATTAAACGTTTATTAGACCATATTGATCCAGGTAAGCTGCAGGGCCTGATGGGATATATGGTAGAATTCTGAATGAGGGTAGTATCAGCATTGCAAAGGCACTGTATTTGATTTTTAAGCGATCTATAACATTTGGGTGAGGTACAGAATGAACTGGAAAACAGCATATGTGTGTGGCTATTTATAAGAAAGTAGTAAGGAAGATTTGGGAATTATAGGCCAGTTAGCTTAACATCTCTGGTTTAAAGGTTCTGGAAAAGTTACTGAAAGGTCATATAGAGAATATTTAGAAGATAACAAGGTATTGTATGACTCCCAGCACGGTTTCAGAAAGGGTAGGTCATGTCAGACAAACTTTTAGAATTTATGGAATACATTACTGACTGCTTGACCGAGGAGATCCAGTTGATATTGTATATGTAGACTTTAGCAAGGCTTTTGATAAGGTTTCCCAAATAAGGCTGATGAAAAAAGTTATTGCAATGTGCTATAGTGGAGTGGTACATGGTTTGGATTAAAGAGTGGTTTCGAAATAGAAAACAGTGTGTACAATTAAATGGGACTTTACTTGGATCAATGGGAAATAGTGAAGAGTGGCGTCCACAGGGTTCAGTGCTGGGGCCACTATTGTTCCTCATCATATAATAAATGATTTAGACCAGGGACTTAATGCAAGGTTTCCTAAGTTTGAAGATTGATACTAAAGTTGCCCACCCTCAGTTAGCGAAAGTGAAGGATGCATAAAGATTCAAGATGATCTTGATAAAAACTTCTTGGTGGGCAGATAAGTGGCAACATGAAATTTTTTAATGGTAAAAGTGTAGGTTCTGTCCCTAGTTACTCAATAAAAGTTTTACTACGATATGATGGGGATTGGCTTGAGTCTGTGGACCAAGAAAAGATTTAGGTGTGATTAAAGCAGTAATTTGAAAAGTATCTAATAGTGTTTGGAAGCTAGAAATAAAGCTACTAAGATGCTGGGCATTAATAAATTCGCCAAACGTTGTTTATAAGAGCAAGGAAGCCTAATAAGTAAACTGTATAATAGCTATGTTAGGCGCAGTAATAGAGTATTGTGCACAAGTTTGGCCCCTATATTTAAAGAAAGACTTTGATATGCTAGAGAGAGTGGCAACGTAGAGCAACAAGGATGATTTCTGGTTTGAGGGTAAGAGCTA
>JABUQX010010895.1:0-2500 GCA_015478945.1 Trachelipus rathkii
ACAGACGAAGATCGCCTTGGGGTATTCTTTACTTAAAAAAAAAAAAAAAAAAACTTAATTTATGTCATATAATATATCGATATTAATACATCTCATAACCGATATAATAAAAAAAATTTTATTGTGCAAATGGTCCACACATTTTTTTAAAAAATGTTCATATTGTCGACAGCATTTTGGTCGACACGATTTTGGTCGACAACTTTTTGTCGACTATTTGACCTGTCGACCATTTTACCTGTCGACAATTATGTCCTAGCTTCTTTTATTTTTAAAGGTTCAAATAAATAATAATAATAATAATAATAATAATATTAATAAATAATAATAATAATATAATATAATATAATAATAATAATAATAATAATAATTATATTAATAATATATATAATAAAATATTATTATTATTATTATTATTATTATTATTATTATTATTATTATTATTATTATTATTATTATTATTATTATTATTATTATTATTATTATTATTATTATTATTATTATTATTATTATTATTTAATTAATATTAATAATATTATTATTTTGTTGTTATTGTTGTTGTTGTTTTGTTGTTGTTATGATTATTATTATAATTATTATTTTGCAGAGTCTTCTATATTTATGATATAATAATTTCATTTATTTGACCAACTTTCGCAAAAAAATAAGAGAATTTTATCGTAACATTATGAAATTTGCAAAAATAGATCGTTTCTATAATGTTAACTCGTGCTGAGCACGAGTAGCACGAATGAGGAGTCGCCTCTGAATATATATATATATATATATATACGTGTGTAAGCATTATAAACATGTAAGTTACATCCATGTACGTATTTCAAATAATACAAGCAAATACGAAAATAGAAATGTAAATATCAGAGCTGGGCGCGCCTATAATTTTTTTGAGTGCGCCTGCGCCTATGCGCCTATGCCGCCGGACCTAGTGCGCCTAGCGCCTATGCGCCTATATTTTTGTCATATCAAGCGCCTATTCGCCCCTTTTGCGCGCTATGCGCCTTTGCGCCTACGACTTTTCGCCGGATGGTGCCTGTTCGCTAAATTTATTTGCAAAGTAAACTTTAGTGCGATAATAAAAGCATGCTTTTATAAGGAAGAAAAACACATTTATTAATTTTTGTAATTAAAACACCGTAAACTAATATCTACACGTCCTCTTCCTCCTCCATGTCCTTGTGGTCCATGTTTTTCCCCAGGAGGTTCAGCACGAGCGCTGAAGAAGTTGAAAATTTTTAGAGCCATAGTTGCCATTTATTTGTAAGTTTAAGAAGCCACTGAACTAGTTATATAATATATATATAAGTATATAATAATATATATATACTTATAATATATATATATATTATATATATATATATATATATATTTATATATATATATATATGATATATATTATATATACTATATATATATAATATATATATATAATAGATATATATAAAATATTATCATATGGATATAATAGTATATATATTATTATATATATATATATTATATATATTATATATAATATATATAATATATATATATATATATATATATATATTATATATATATATATATATATATATATATATATATATATATATATATATTTTTTAGAATTATACAAGTTTGCCACGCTTCTAAGTTCTAACTTTTAAGGGTAAAAAAAAATGCTTTGTTCCTGTTCATAGGCGCGGCTATAGGCGCAGAGAATTGGCTGTGCGCCTTTGCTTAGTCCGCCTTTTAAAAATTGTTGCGCCTATGCGCCTTTGCGCCTACAAATTCATAGTGCGCCATAGGCGCATAGGCACATAGGCGCAACTCGGTGGCGCAACGCCCAGCTCTAAATATAATATTTTATCATATATAATATATATATATATAATATATATATATATATATTATATTATCTTATAGTATATATATATATATATTATATATATATATATTATATATATATATATATATATACTATTTTATATATATTATAATATATATATATAATGTATAATATATATTATATTATATATATAATATATTAATATATATATATATATATATATATATACAATATATATATATATCTATATATATATATATATATAATATATATATATATAATATTATATAAGAAATATATAGTATTATATAAATATATATAATATATATTATATATATATATATATATATATATATATATATATATATAAATATATATATATATAATTAATATATATATATAGTATATATATATATATATATAATATATATATATAATAATTATTAGAGCATGCCAACTCAGAATCCAATTGAATTTCAGGTTTGGTTAGTTTAGGCAAGGTTAGATTATAAAGAATATAATTCACAGTTTTTTTTTTAATGCTAAATATATGTTGTTCATTTAAAATTTTAAGGAAATTAAGATTTGGTATTATTTTTTAATACTTTTCAAAAATAGATGTTAAAAAAATTATTTTCTTAAATATAATGGTTA
>JABUQX010010895.1:15000-22500 GCA_015478945.1 Trachelipus rathkii
TCAAGTTGGGTAAGTTCTATATATCTCTCTAAAAATTCAACACCCTTTGAAAGGATGTAACTATAAATGCCTTCAGCAGCACTAAACCATTTTTCAGCATATTTTGATTCAGCAGCACTCATTCTCTCATACAAAAGAGAAGTACAGTACTGGCATATTTATTATGGATTTTTTTAAAATTTGCTATTTTTGAATAAAAAGGTTATGAAATTTAATTTTTTTCAACTTTTTTGAACTTATTTTAATACACCAGGATAATATAAATATTTTACTATTTATTTACCAAACTTTAAAGTATTGTGTGGCAGTATCTGGCAAAAATGACAGATTTGGTGAATTATTCAGTGTTTATTATATTTTCACGTTCAGTTGCTATCCTGCTTTCACGGGAGTTGTGTGTGTTAGCGATGATTTACACCTTTTATTATTTGTTATAATTAGTGTATACTATGGTTTAAAATCATGAATTTCTGTACTTGTTTCACTACTTGCATCATCTTCTATGCTTTTCCTACTGTTCATATTGTGTTTTATATTGCTCCAGATTGTATTATCTGATGAATCCACCATTGCTGTGCTTGATGATCGTGTGCAGAGCGTGAGAAGGCGATCAGGTGAGGAATTTAAACCCGAATGCCTGAAAAAAACGGTAAAATTTCCACAGAAAATCATGGTGTGGGGTGCCATTTCTGTTCATGGCCCAAGTCGATTGATGATTGTTGAAGGCACCATGGACCAGCATAAGTATATAAATGTACTACAAACTCGTTTACTACCTCAAACAAGGGATTGGTTTGGCGATAGACCTTGGATTTTTCAACAGGACTCCACCCCGTGTCATTCAGCGAAGTTAGTAAAGAGATGGTTCGCACAGAATGGCTTAGAGGTACTTCCATGGCCTGGAAATTCACCTGACATGAACCCTATTGAGAGTTTGTGGTCCGTGTTGAAAGATGAAATACACGATGTTCCAATTACGGCCAAAGTAAAGCTCATGGAACGTCTTATTCAGGTTTGGTTTCATTCCGAAAAATCCGAAATTTGTGCAGAACTTTAATTACTGGCATGCCCAGTCGCGTTAAAGCACTTGCAGGTGCCAAAGGTGTCCAAACCAAGTACTAAAATATTTATATTGTCCTGATGTATTAAAATAATAAAAAAAAATTGAAAATAAATAAATTTCAATAACTTTTTATTCAAAAAAAGCAAATTTTTAAAAAAATCCATAATAATTATGCCAGTACTGTATATTTCGAGTTTAAGCCACAATCATTAATATAATTGTGTTACCAGGTAGCGGGACGGGGACCACTCAAATGCACCCCACCAAACCTCTTTCCCCCATCCTCCGCCCTTAATGAAAGTCTTTAATCAATTGTATTATTATATTATACTTTATGCAATTCAGAATTATTAGGAAGGTTTGTGGCTTGAGAAACATGCATATTTTCTGCCTTTCTGCATGAGAGTATGGTTTATATTTTCATCATATATTACCCAGCATGCTTAAATACTACTCCCACTTGGAACACTAAGTTGGAGAAACAGGCAGTATTTCCTTGCAAAGTTTACTCAGCGTGGTAAACATTTTGCTACTTTCCGACCAACTGAATAGACTCATCATTTTGTATCCAGTCGTTTTCTGGTGATAGTTTTTCAATTCATTTGCACTACATCTTTTGGCAAATGCGTGTGTTTCTTCATCACTACTGGATTGTAGAAATTCTTTTAGTGAATCTGCTATTGATTTACTTGTAAAAGGTGTTGTTCTGTAGATTTCGTTTTTTTCCTTTTAAAATGGGTGGCGAATTAATAGACTGTTCGGATTGAAGTTTTAAAACTGCAACACAAAGAAACGATTTAACTTGTTCTAATATTCTTACTACAAAAAAGTTTGCCTTTATAACGGGATCTAAGTAAGTTGCAATAGTAATGAAGGTCATTAATTTCCACAGAACCAAGCGTTTTTCTAGCTCTAGTTTTAATACATCTTTCATTCTTTCTAAACCGTCATCATTTTCATTCGAAGAATGGTTCAAAATGCTTCTTAGCGTTTGAATAATGGTATTGACTTCGGGAGACAGAAGCTGTAGAGGCGGTGATTTTTTTGGTAATTTCTTCAAATTGGTTTAATAGCTTAATGCAGTGTGATACGATATGATATCATTTTCCACATTAGTAAGAATGTTAACTTTGAAATACAAACTGGCGTACAAAGCAAGAGGTTCTTTGAACAATACCATTCTTTCCATCATGTGAAGTGTAATATTCCAGCGAGTTGGAATGTTTTTGATAACATTAAGATATGGAATGTCAAGCCGTTTTTATTGCCTTCTAATTCATTTTCTATTTTCATTTCCTTTTCAATTTTCATTTTTCATCTTAAGTAACTTTTATTAATAAAATGTCTTATCAAATCCCGACATTATTACCGCGCAAAATCCGCAGGGAATAGGGGGATACGGATGCGGATCTTAATAATGGTGGGAGCTCCGCGGATGCGGAGATGCGGATGTCCACCTGCATCCACTAGATATTATATATATATATATATATATAATATATAATATATATATATATATATATATATATATATATATATATATATATATATATAATTATATAATAATATATATATATATATATATATATATATATATATATATATATATATATATATATATATATATATATATATATATATATATATAATTTATTAATATATATATTATTATATCATCATTATCATCACCCACCTTCTCCCCCAAGACTGGGGGTAAGGTGCGTAGCATGCACTGGAAACAAAAAAGTAGTAGAATAATATGACGAAAGTCGAAAAAGAAAGCTCAGCCTACCAGCCCCCTTTAATACCTTTTTGTGAGAACGCGTCGCAAGTAAGAAAATCTCACCCTAGAGCTTCACGCCCTCACTATGACACTCGCCAAATGTAAGGGTTATCTTTAACCCGGTGGGCCAAAAACATATCCTCCTCACAAACAACCGCCATTACACTCCTATTTATGCACCCTTTCTCTCGCCTCTGCTACAACCAGATTTCTCTCCTTCAGGATCCCTTTGCTGACCAATCCACTTTTTCCTCGTCTCCCCCAGCCGTCGATTACCAAGCCATACTCAACACTATTCTCCGCTTAACCACCAACTATCTTCCATCCTATTTCCACATGGCCAAACCATCTCAACGTATTTTCATTGATTCTCTCATTTACCCCTTTTTCACACCACATCACTCTCTAATACGTTCATTCCTCATTTTACTCAATTCTTCTCCACCTAACACGCCCTAAGATGTTCACTGAACCATTGTACTTTAGCTCTATTCCTCTTATTCAGACAATAGTCTCAACTACTATAACATTAACACAGTAACAACAAACCACTCATCTATTATATATATATATATATATTTATATATATATATATATATATATATATATATATATTATATATATAATATATATATATATATATATATATTATATATATATAATCATATATATATATATATATATATATATATATATATATACAGTATATATAATTTTCCAGAGGGTGGAGTCGGAGTCGGAGTCGGAGTCGGTAATTTTCAAAATGGTGGAGTCGGAGTCGGAGTCGGAGTCGGTAATTTCGAAGAGGTCGGAGTCGGAGTCGGTTCGGAGTCGTAATTTTGAAGAGGGTGGAGTCGGAGTCGGAGTCGAGTCGGAAAATTTTTTGAACCGACTCCCAACAACCCTGTATGCTAGAGAGAGTGCAACATATGAGCAACAGGGATGATTTCTGGGTTTGAGGGTAAGAGCCATGAGGAGAAGCTCAAGGAGTTAAGAATGTTTTCTGTAGAAAGGCGAAACTATTTACATCTAATATGTATAATAGTATAGTTACTGACAAGCCCTAGGGTGCTTTGTGGATTTGCATGAGCCATGTTTGGTGATTGGTTCTATTGGCTTGACTGGGACAGTTTCGATAGGCCCATGTGGCTTCTTACTGTCTATAGTTCTAATGTTCTAAAAGATAAATAATAATAATAATAATCTTTATATTCATACATAAAATGTACAAATATTTATAACATGATATTTTTCAAATACAAGTATTAAAAAATTGTTGAAATGGACGGTAATATTATAGAATGCAGGAATAATAATAATAATAATAATAATAATAATAATAATAATAATAATAATAATAATATAATCAATTCTACGCTATAATTTACCATTGATTTATTTTTAAAATCGTTTTGGGTTTTCAGGATACTAATTTTCCTTTCACCTTGTTTTATTCTTATTTTTTCTTTTACGAAATGTATAAGGGTGTACTCTGGTGACGCTTGATATTTCCGTTTTCCTTTCATAATATAGTATATATATATATAATATAATATATATATATATATATATATATATATATATATATATTTATATATATAATATATATATATATATATATATATATATTAGCACCCAAGAAATAATATATAAATATAATATATATATGAATATAATATAATATATAATAATATAATAATATATATATATTAATATATAGTATATATATATATATATATATTATATATATATATATATATAGAGATATATATAGTAGAGAAAGATTTTTTTCAGTTTTTGACATTTCATATGACTGAGAAAAGATTGAAACTTTCTTTAGCATTTCAATCAATGATGGAATCCCTCTATTTTAATTGTCATCGTCACGTTTGAGCTTCCTTCCCGCTCCTTGTGTTTATAGATACTAAAGAGGACAAGAGGAGATTGAGTTATATATGAAAAAGAGTAGGGAGGGACGAAGAATGAAGTGTAGGAGCTTTTCATTGATGGATGCAAAATTCATCCCGCAGGTGATATCCGGGAGGGAGACTGGGAGGGGAGTCTCATTCTCAATATCCGTATTTCAACATTGTGAAGAGACAGTAATTGTAAAAAAAAAAATAATAAGAGTAGAAATGAATAGTAAAAAATATCTCCGTCCGATGTCCGTCGTAAGCCGTCCGGCATCGACGAACGCCTGAATGGGTCTCAAGGGCATCCAGATAATTTCCCTTACGTCATTCGATTGAACTGTGACGTCATAGACCGTTGCATTGAATAAATGTTTGTTGTACAAAAAAGAGTAATAATTTTGTTTAATTTTTAGATTTCCTAATATATATATATATATATATTAATATATTATATATATATATATATATATAATATAGTATATAATATATATATATATATATATATATAATAATATATATATATAATATATATTATATATATATATATATATATATATATATATTTTGCTGGAAGGATTTATTTTTAACAAAATATAATAGTAGCCCTGGGAAGCATTCATACACAGTGTATTACATACCTACAATATTATTTAAATAAAGTTTGCTCAAATGCCTTAAAATATAGGATAATAAGATATTCTCATTAAAATTCAAATTTAATTTCAAAATTAATATATATATTATATATATATTTATATATATATATATATATATATATATATATTATATATATATTATATATATATATATATATATATATATATATAATATAATATATTATATATATATATAATATATATAAAAACTTTCTTAAACAATTTTGAAAACTTAGCTAAGTTGTGGTGAAGTAAAAGCTGTTCACCAGTATTGGGTGATATTTTTGAACGTTTTTCCTCAAATATATTTCCTGCTTCTGAAAATAATATCTCTGGATATACGGAGAAGGTTGGAGAGGAGAGAATGTTTTGGCTAGTACTGCTTTGTTTGGGAGAATTTAGCTTGTTCACCTTTTCACCAGTTAAGTACTTATTTTCCCAGATTACAGAAAAAAAAAATCAATTTCTTTTAACAATTTCATCTATTGAAGAGCCACTGATTTTTATTTTTTACACTAACTGACTCGCTATCACTTTCACTTTCTTCAAACTTATAAAAAACTTAGTAACTTTGTTGTAATTTCTTCTCTTAATGCTCTTGATGATTTTGAGGTATTTGGCAAATCTAAGTTTATTTTAGATGATGCTCGGTTCTGACCATGGATAAGACTCTCGCCTGAACTCTTCTTCTTTCTGCTACACTTTATCATTTTCTACTTCAAATAATTTTCATATTTTTCAAGCTAGTTATACTGATACAATCTCCTATTTGCATTAGGAAAAATACCAACAACTCGGTAAGATTTCCTTGTGGTCTATCTGCTGTATTTAAAAATATTATCTTGTTTTGTTATTGATATATGTCTATTTGATCCTTTCTCTTCCTTTTTATTCATAAATCTAAACTCTAATGCCTTTTTCAGCTTTTCTTTTAAAGTCTGAACTATGCTGGAGAGCTCTAATGTGGAGAATAATATAATTGAAGATATAATTGATTTTTCCTTACTTATAGTTTCCGTAATCCATGAGAAATGGTTGCAAAACTCTTTAGAATTTTTTCAAGTAATTGCCATTTATAGCCTGTCAAAGCTTGAATGTTTGATTGTTCTACAATATAAGCTTGCAGAGATTTTTTCAAACATTCAGTTCTTTCTAGAATCAAATATGTACTGTTCCACCTGGTATTAACATCTTGAATTGGCATAAGTGGTCTTGCAAGATGGCGATGCCAAGTTCTTTGTTTCTTTTTGAGTTCAAGAGAGCTTAAACTGGAATGATTGAAATGTGTACAAATATTTCCTACATTCTTGTATTAATCCCTTATGTTCTTTGAGAAAATAAAGCATCTTTAATAACAAATTGAAGTTTATGAATAAAACAAGAGTAACTTGTGTATCCTGCTAAATCAGTACAAGTTCCATGTTAACTGCTCCATACTCGAAGGATCAATGATTTTTTTAAGGGAGGAATTTCCTAATTATTCATCATACTTTTAAACTCATAGCGATGTCAATTCCAGAATGAGAACCTGGGAAAGACTTGCAATGGAGTACACAGTTCATTTTTTCAAACTCGCAGGTAAGCCAGTGAGCAGTTACAGAAATAAATGACTCTTGAATATTACCTATCCTATATCTGTAGTAAATGAAATATCAATCAGCCTTAGGTAACTTTGAATACTGCTGATCTCAATTTGATGTATGAAGTAGGTAACATCTTCTCTGCAAAATATTTTATACTAGGAATAAGATATTTTGGTTGAAGAATGGCCAATAAGTCTATGAAATCCCTGCTCTTTCAGTGATTGTGAATGGCTGGTTACTCATTGCTATAAAATTCATTATTTTTTTGTGATTTGGGGTCATTGATATGCCAAATCATTCTTTGGGAAAACTTTGATCAAACTAACTCATTTTCACGGCTTGGATCTTTTCTTCCTCATTTGGATTTCCTTTGTTCTAGAAATACAAAACTCTCCATTTTACCATCCAAATTTTTGGCTTCCAGATATTCTCTTCGGTGATAATTTTCCATATAATTATTGTGAAGTGGCGTTTTACGAAATGTTTTTGGGGTACTACCTCG
>JABUQX010010896.1:0-52500 GCA_015478945.1 Trachelipus rathkii
TCCATAAAAAATGTGCGTTATAAAAATAATCTCTATCTCGGGATATTTTTAAATAATTTCTTTAAAAACGTAATCCTATTAAAGCCGAATTAGAGAGAACGGTAGGTCACCCAGCAATCCGGCTGGCTGTTGGTTCATTTCCCGAAGTGTCCTCATTATTGCTTCTATTTCTCTCATTTTCTTTCTCGAATAATCTATTATTTCGCAACACTACTAGCCAGTGGACTCAAGTTCGATCGATCGATCGACGGCATAGAACTGTTTTTGATCGTAAATTTGTTGCAAGTGAAAACACGTGCTCAACAAAATTGAAAATAAAAGATGCGAACAAATGTTAAAAAGGTAAACTGAAAAAAATTGCTAAATCACCCAATCATAGGGTCGGCTAGCTAGCTAGCTAAGCATTTCACTCACCATTTTCATCAACGGTGTGAGATTAGAAATAAAAAAAGATGAAAAACCAACACTTTTCCAAGTTATTCGAACAAAACGTCAACAAATAGGTAATAAAAAACCAGCGAATAAATTATGATTTCTTTTTAAAAAATATTATTTATATAAACAAGCAACGTCGCTACGCTCCTCCCTAACGCAAGCGTTAGGGCTTGCCTTCGAGCGAGCACTCGCAACTGGCTCACTTCGCTCGCTACGTTCGCCAGGATGAAAAAGGGCCAAAAAGGAGGGCAATGATAATGCCGGTGAGCTCACTTCGCTCGCTGACGCTCGCTACGTTCGCCGTGGTATTACCGGCAGAAAAATTGCCCAAAATAAGTGATTTTGAAACTGGAGATTATTATGGCCAGGAACAGAGGGATGAGTGAAGACCAAAAAAGCAGATTTAAAATTAATAGTATATAAATAAATAAATGTCAGTCGTTTTCGTTAGCTGCAGTACGGTCTCTGACTCTGTTAGAATATGAATTTTTGAAATAATAAAGCAATAATAAGTATTAAAAAAACTAATATATAAATTAATATCAAAGTGTTTTTTTGGGGTGTTTTATGGTTTTTTCGACGATGATGAAAAAGGGTCGACAAATACCGGACGAAAAAAAGGCATGTTTAATATTCATTTATATAAATAACAAAATTCAAATTAGCGGAGAAGTTTTACACTGATCGATTTTGCTATTCCGAGAAACCAGATTTGGCGCGTAGCGATTAAGTTTATAGGTACCTCTTCTCGTCAACTGCACCCATATAACGGAAGATATCACTAAAACTAATGCTAGGACGCCGAGTAAACCTAATAATATTATAATAATGTAATCTCGAAACGAAGTACCGCTTTCGTCTTCTTCTTGTTCTCCTTCGATTACTACTGTTGAATTTTTGTAACAGAAAATATGATCGCATATCCCAAATATGTAAAATCCGCAATACTTTATATTTTCCGAATTGTACGGAATCACGATTTTATCCTCTTCCGAGTGGGTCGATAGGTTAAGAGCTTCGTTATTGTTTTTAAAATTTAACGACGTAGACGCGTTCGTTTTGGTCGTATTGGAAGTAAATTGGAAAACCACATTTAAGGAATGAGAATTTTTTTCAAGATCGTACTTTAAAATAATAATATTCTCATACAAAAAAGAATGTTCGAAAAAAAAATTGTCCTCGGTTAAGAGTTGAACGTCCTTCGGAAAAGTTACTCTTTTGCCAGTGAACTAATAAAGATCGTCATTTTTGCATATTTCTCCTAGTTTGACGGAATGTAGTATAATAAAAAGGTCGTCTAAATCTTGGCAATATTTGGATGTCGAAAAATATAATGTTGAGTTTTGCGTATAATTGAAGAAAAAGTATTCGTTTCCATGTTGTAAAGCGACGCAGTATACATCTTTCGCGAGAATATCGCTACTCCAATCGCTGGTAGACTCAGTAGCTCGCGATAGAAAAAAAACGAGAGCCAAAACGAGCGGATTGAAGAATCCCATCTTTTCGCCGGAATACGCAAAAACTGAACTAAAATTGTTACGCGAGCTGATTTTATTTAAAGGTGTTAACGTTAAACGGAATTTTAATTTATCGTTTAGATCAGTGATTCTCAAACTTTTTCGATTCGCGGCACCCTTGACTAATTTAAGTTTGCCGAAGTCACCCCATTTTAGATTCTAAAAAGAAAGTTTTCCAATTTATAAAATAGGGTCTATCATTAATCATAAAATTGCAATATTTTTGCATGATCACAGCATGCCAAAAGCATTCCCAGGATTTGCCTCTGAATATATAAATATATAAGGATAACATAACTATAATTTTCTTAACAAAGTTGGAAAATTCAAAATCGATTAAAATTTTTAAATGAAAACTGAAATACAATTATGAAAATGTTCAAAACTTTCGCGTCACCCCTGAAGGGGAAGCTGCGCCACCCAAATGTGACGCGTCACACAGTTTGAGAACCACTGGTTTAGATGAAAATATTAATAACAAAAAATTACTTAAATTTCTTCACTTCAACGAGAAATGCGATTAATGTTTTTTATTTATTTATTAGAACCAAAAGTTACAGCCGAAAGCAAAATTGAATGAGAGAATGAGTTACAACTATCAATTTTTTTTGGCTTCTGCTAAGTCTATTTGATTCTCATTCGGTCGATTCACTAATTAAACCCAGGAAGCAAAATTGAATGAGAATGAGTTACAACTATCGACTTCTCCTCGGCTTCGGCTAAGTCTAACTCATTCTCATTCGGTCGATTTCTCTCTTTTTAATGAAGATGCCATGTTGCCGTGTTTATATATTTAAAACTGTATCACCTGCAGCCCCTTACTTCACCTACCTGGAAAGATATTTTCTTTTAAAAATGGTAATTTGTAACTTTTTTTGAAAAATAAAATAAATATATCGGAAATGGCCAATTTGGTGCTAAAGAAATCAAAATCCATCGTACTTGGAATTACCGAAGAGATTGAAATAGTGCAACGTAGTCAGCACCACAGTAATTTATAATTTTAACCTGCTAAGTCTTACAGTTTTGAATATATAAACATGGCGGCAACACGTGGTAATAACCCAGGAATAATTTGAGATATCGTAAAACTAAAATCAGTCGTAGGGTCCTTAGGTACTCCTCATTAGTTTGCGGGGGTAGAGGGGGTTCCTGGGAAAAGTTTCAAAATTTCCGGAAAAAAACCCTAAGTGTTCCCCTTTTGCGTAAGGTGATGGAACAAAAAACCGTTCTCTTTATTATGGCTTTTTGCAAAAAAATTTAAATTGATTGTTCCCTTTAGAAATTTTTTCCACCAGAAATAAAAAAAACGGAAATTTAGGCTGTAAACTAGCATGCCTCCTTACAGTAGGTCATAACTAATTGATAGATTAAAATTGCATTTACGTATGACCTTTATTTTTTTTTCCACGAATTTTTAAAATTCCCAAGGTAACGTTCCCTTTAGTGCGATTTTATTATGCGTTATGGCACAAATTTGATCCCTACTAATAAAATCGCTCGACACACGTATTTCACACTCGGCATTTAATATAAAAAATGGGTAATAATAAATATATTTCTCGAATCTTTATTATTACAGTTGAAAAAGGAAAAAATAGGCATTTAAACGTGGAATAATAATAATAATAAAATTTTAAAATAAAATAATTTATAATTTTAACCTGCTAAGTCTTACAGTTTTGAATATATAAACATGGCGGCAACACGTGGTAATAACCCAGGAATAATTTGAGATATCGTAAAACTAAAATCAGTCGTAGGGTCCTTAGGTACTCCTCATTAGTTTGCGGGGGTAGAGGGGGTTCCTGGGAAAAGTTTCAAAATTTCCGGAAAAAAACCCTAAGTGTTCCCCTTTTGCGTAAGGTGATGGAACAAAAAACCGTTCCCTTTATTATGGCTTTTTGCAAAAAAATTTAAATTGATTGTTCCCTTTAGAAATTTTTTCCACCAGAAATAAAAAAAACGGAAATTTAGGCTGTAAACTAGCATGCCTCCTTACAGTAGGTCATAACTAATTGATAGATTAAAATTGCATTTACGTATGACCATTATTTTTTTTTCCACGAATTTTTAAAATTCCCAAGGTAACGTTCCCTTTAGTGCGATTTTATTATGCGTTATGGCACAAATTTGATCCCTACTAATAAAATCGCTCGACACACGTATTTCACACTCGGCATTTAATATAAAAAATGGGTAATAATAAATATATTTCTCGAATCTTTATTATTACAGTTGAAAAAGGAAAAAATAGGCATTTAAACGTGGAATAATAATAATAATAAAATTTTAAAATAAAATGACTTCTTCCGAATCGGGGTACTCTTGTTATAACTCGAAAATGACGCACACGTGCGTGATTTTTTGTTAGTAATCCAATAAAGAGTAGATACAAATGAAAGAATTTATTTTATTGACAGTGGAAGGAAATTACTCATTTTCTTTTCTTTTCACTATCTCCGTGTGATCAAAGAATTAATTCAAGAAGAAATATTTTTCCATATTTTTCTTACAATTGTCGAAAAAATCGAAAGAAGAGAAAAAGGCGTTAAAAAGCAAGTCGACAAAATTCTATTTCTTTCTAGGGAAGGCGCATCAAACTCTACCTTCCTCTCGCGTTGTCTTCCTTCCGATCACCTTTCTTCCTTAGTTCGCTAACGATACTAGATAGTCTATTTATTATTCGCGACTAAAAAAAAGAGGTTCGAGTTTTGTTTTGGCCTTTTCCCCTCTTTTTTATTCGTTGCGATGCCAGACTAAGGACGAGGAAGAATCGTTGGTCGGAAAAAAAGTAGATAAGAAAACAAACAACGCAATACTACTACTACTTTCGCTGCTGGGTTTGGTCATATGAAAAGGATGGACGACTCTTCTCGCTTAAACTTATTTGTTTTTAATAAGTTATTATTCGATTCATAAAAGTTAACGACGCGTATTTCTTCAAGAATAACAAAAAAATCTAACACTGCTACTTCTCAATCGATTCATCGTTTCTTCGACAACGTGTTCGGTTGTCAGGAAATTTCGAGAAAGATTCTTTTTTCATTTATCAAGGCCTCGACGCGTAATTCGCAACGCGAGTATTATTATCTCGTATATTTAGTGAAAAAAATCTTTTTTTCTTCAACTCACCAACCGACTATCAACGAACCAAAAATAAACGAATATAAAGGTTCCCATCCCAAAATATAAGCGCCAAAAAAGCCAGTTCAATAAATTTTAAATAATATTTTTTAACGTTCACCAGAAGAAAGCAAGAGGGATATCGGAACAAATCTCCTATATCCTCTCTCAATTTTGCAAACTAAAATAGTTGCGAATTTACGCATAACACAACCTGACCAAATATCAGAAAGTTTTTCCTCCCTCTCTCTTGAAATAGCTTAAAAAGATTTAACTATCTAACGCTTTTCAATAATTCTTCTTCAGTGATCCATTTTCTGTATTTTAACACTAACAACATAGCTGATGATGCTCGATGTTTGTTAAATTTACAGCACGATTCATCTTTTTTTTAACGGTTCCCGAATAGTCTCTCTATGACCGCCAAGAAAGAAGAGAGAGAGAAGGGAATTTTTTACCTGTTTTTCTCTTTCTGATCCGCGAAGAATTGAACGCTCGCTGTCGGTTTAAACGAGAAATAAAATAATACTATGATATATTCAAATGCTCTAAATAAATATTGTCGCTGATGGTGTATCCGCACGAACGTATATAAATTTTGCTAATCACAATGGCGATGCTTTCAGCAGCGATACGACGACGAGACCGGCTGTTGAGGCCCGAGGCATCTTCGATTACACTTCCGGAAAGTCAAACCGAAATAGTCTCATTTGTTTGAGGCTGCTGTCAGTCAATTGAGTCGTATCCATTTATTTAACCAAAATGTGCGTCTGTTAAAGCCCACCTACTTTCCTTTCCGTAATATGTATTTTTTTTGGAGGAGTATAAAAAACAAATTAAATAAATCCGTTTTTAAAAAAAATATTTATTGTTTCATTTCCCCCCCAAAAAAAATAGAATATTAAAAATATCCTATAAAAATCAATCGTGTTACCTCGTTATCTAGGAACAGGGAAAGATTATTCACAAACGACTGAATTTTTATTTCTATAAATTAATTAATTAATTATCGCTGTATGCGTATATAAACAATTACCGGCCTCTTCCTTGGTCACAATCGTTTTCGAATTCAAAAGCAAACATGTCCGCACCTTCGACGAAAAACGCGCCATCAGAGGAAAAACCTCCGAGAACAACTCCCGTGACACTCAACGAAGTGGTGTCCTTTATTAAAAGCGGGAAATGTAAAAAGGTAATCACGGTAACCGGACCCGGAATATCTACTTCTCCAACGGGAATTCTCGACAACATGTCTCCAACCGGCGAAATATTCAAAAATATAGACAAATACGACGAAAACAACGAGTTACCTTACCCTCTAGCTATATTCGAAATCGATTCTTTCCTAGAGAACCCGAAACCTTTTTTTAAATTGGTTAAAGACTTTTACCCGTCCGAATTGAAACCTACCCCGGCGCACTACTTTTTCAAACTGCTTCACGATAAAGGGATCTTGTTGCGACATTACACGCAAAACGTAGATACGTTGGATACTCTAACCGGAATTCCATTGGAAAAAGTCGTAGAATATCACGGCTCGTTTCGCACGAATCATTGCGTTTCGTGCGGAAAAGAATATTCGCGAGAATGGATGAAGGAAGAAATTTTCAAAGATGTTGTCCCTACGTGTTCCTTTTGCGGAGACGGCGTGGTGAAACCGGATATCGTATTACTCAAAGAGCCCTTGTCGTACCAAAAATACAACGAATCCGCCAAAGAGTTCAACGATTGCGATTTATTAATAGTAGTTGGAACGGCTCTAACCGTTTATCCATTCGCGTCTCTGGTTCTTAATACGCCCGACTCTAACCCTCGGCTTTTCATTATTCGAGAACCTCCACAGGAATCAGAAACGCCACCGAACGTAATAAGGCTCATTGGGGACTGCGACGATATCTGTAAAAAATTTGCTGAAGAGCTAGGATGGGGCGAGGACTTTAAAAAACTGGTGGAAGCAGGACCTATAACTAACGGGTAGTTCGATTCTCATCAATTGTTTTTTTTTCTTATCCTAAAATGCTTATTCTTATATTTTTTTGCGTTACGTAGCTTTAATTTAATAAAAAGTTTTAAAACTATTCGTGTTTTCACACCTTTTTAATTTAAACAATAGTATAAGCGTCATCGGCGACTGCGACGAAAGCTGCGAAAATTTTTTCTAAAAACTAGGAAGGACCGAGGACTTTAAAAAGTAATTAGAAGGAGATCCTGAAAATAGTAATATAAATAATATTGATATTCGACTCTTTTGTAAACCTCTCAAAAGTATAAATCTTTTTAAAAACAATCTTCGTGTCACGCACCATTATTGGTAGCGGTATAGTTATGCATTTTACCTCAAAACACGTATCGTCGGAATGTTCTTGGCAAACAGCGAAGATTACGCGTTTAATTTGGGTTTGCAATCGCTAAGTAAAATGTTAAAAAAAAGGTAATAATAAATATATTTTTCGAATCTTTATTAAGAAAGTGGTAATAAGTACAAATCTAGAAATGAAAAAAAACAAATAAACTATCTTCCGAGGTGTTGGTAGGATAAAAAGGGGTAGATCAGGTAAAAAACCGAGATTTTTTCCCCGTCTCCACTCGTTCCCCGTCTCCACCAGATCCGCGCCCGTTCCCCGTATCCACTCGTTCCCCGTCTCACTCGTTCTCCCCGTCTCACCCGTCCCCTCTCCAACGTTCCCCGTCACTCGGAGGTCCTTCTAATTTTATTAGTCGATCGAGTATTTGGAAAAAGGCGAAAGAATCGATCGAAATCAGATAAAAAACCGAGATTTTTCCCCGTCTCCATTCCCCGTCTCCACCCGTTTCTCCGTTCCACCGTTCCCGTCTCCACGTTTTCCCCTTCACTCGTTCCGTTCCACTCGTTCCCGTCTCACTCGTTCCGTCTCCACCCGTTCCCCGTCTCCACCGTTCCCCGTCTCCACTCGTTCCCCTTCTCCACTCGTTCCCAGTCACCACTCGTTTTCCGCGGTCTCCACCCGTTCCGTCTCATACTCGTTCCGTCTCCCTCGTTCCCGTCTCCACCCGTTCCCCTTCTCCAACCGTTCCCCGTCTCCACTCGTTCCCCGTCTCCACCTCGTTCCAGTCACCATCGCTCCCGTCTCACCCGTTCCCCGTCTCACCATTCCCCGTTCACTCATTTTCGTCGTCTAAAATATAAGTGTTTCAAACTTTTATAAAATTAATTAGTTTTGTTAAAGATATGAGCTGTTTTTGTATCTTAGGTTAAAACACATAAAATTTCAGTTTGTCGCATTCCTTTAAAACACTCACTTGAATTTTTATTAACCTTGCAGCTATACATACTTTACAAAAATTATTTATTATGACAACAGCACGCGTCGTTCGCTCCTCTAAACGAGCGTGTAGGGCTTGCCCTCGAGCGCGTGCTTCGCACGCGCAACTTCGCCCTCTGACAAATTGATAGGAGGATTGAATTGAAAGGAGAATCGATCCAGAGGAAAATCAAACCGAAAGGAGAATTCGATCCGAATGGAGAATCAAAGTGAAGGGAGAATTAATCTGAGAGGAGAATTGAACAGAGAGAAAAATGGAACCGAAGGGGGAATCAATCTGAGAGGAGAATCCTGAAGTGCTATTTGGAAGAGTTTTTGAGCTATTTTTCAAATCTTGGACGGAAAGTGACATGTTTCAAATTGATAGTATAAAAATTTAAACATATAAGATAAGATAACTCTAAAAAGGTTTTATAATATTTATGTATAAAGATTTATTTGTGTAATCGATTTTGGAAAAATTATAACTACTAATCTTATTCTTAAAAAATTTATTAAAAAACATTTCTACATACAATATGTGCAACAAAAAAAATGACAAAATGATATTAAACATCGATATATTACTTATTCTTAATTTTCTTTAAAATGTTGCTTTGGTTATCATCTTCAAGGTTTAGTTTATTCTTCCGCCCACGTGTACTTTTTGTTGTTATTACCTTCTCAACGACTTTCTTAACTTTCTCCTCGATGATATCATCGATATTGTCAAATTTCTGATCCAGTTTTTTCAATATATCTTGCACACCTTCTTTAAGATTATTCGCGAGATTCTCTTCGACCTCATATATCATAGTACCAACATCCATATTTTGGGCTTCAATTTCGATGCTGGGATCAAATTGAGCGTCGATTCTCTCTTGGGTGGCGTAGTCTTCTGAGATGTATTTGAATGGAGCTTCGCGGTCATATATATCTTCTTCTTGCCCCCCATCCCCCACGGAAATGGAGATATAATTTTTCCATTTACTATTATCTATATTTTCAAAACATTTATCTAAATTCATTTCCTCCTTATCTTTATTTTCTTCGGTGATTATTATTTTATCTTTTAGATTTTCATATTCGTCTTCCAAGGTTAATTCATCCGCAAATATTTCAGGATATACGACAACAGTATCAATACAATCATTCCATACAGTAATCCAAATCATAATAATATTTCAAATCCTAATAAGAACTTGATTTTGGTAAGAAATTAATTTTTTATAAAAATTTCTTTCATTGTGGTTTCAATACATTTTTTATAAATCTATGCTAAATATTTTAATTTTTTTTATTCTTTTTATTTTAATTTTTATTTCTTTAATTTATCAACTTTACTCCATACTTTTATCTACCCTATGATATTGTTTTAAATTTTATTAAACTCAATAAATAATCTAATTTAAAACAGTAAAATAATTTAAAATAATTTTTTAATTTTTATTAAAAAAAGTCATTATTTTTAAATCATTTAGCCCACTTTTTTTATTGCATACAAAAAATATCTCTAAATTAAAAATTTTTTCATTCATATTTTTAATACCTTAAAAGAATAATAAGAATAAATATTATATTAATGAATAATCATAATAATAGATGAGATAATATAATAAAATAATTAAAAATGCAATAATATTTTTATTTTTCATTTTTTAAAATTTTAAATTTTTCATTAATTATTTTTATTAATTTCTAACAACATCACCTCTATCTATTATCTAACATTATAAATTTATCTCTTCATCTTTTATCTTTCTTTATTCATCCACTTTAATCCTACTTCATACCACCTATTCCATTTCATTATTATCTATAAAATCAATAACACTGTATGAAAATAACATTGCTTCCCTGTAATATTTAAAATTAAAACAAAAACTCCAATTAATAATATCTGGAATATATAGATATCTACATTATACGTATATATTATATATATATATATATATTATATATAGTATATATATATATATATAATATATATATATAATATATAGTATATATATATATATATATATAGTATAATATATTTATATAATATATATATATATACTATATATATTATAATTATATATATATATATATTTATATATATATATATATATAAATATATATATATATATGTATATATATATATATATATATATATATATATATTATATATTATTATATAAATATAAAGTAAGTATAGTATATTGTAAGTAGAACATATTTTTTTAATTAAGTTTTTAAAATTATAATTTACTATCAACATTTAATTCATTAAAATAAAGTATTCAGAATATTAGTTTTAATCCTATCATTATTAACCTCCTGTATAAAATTCTCTTTTAATTGTTAAATTTTAAATAATATAAAAATTTTAACTTTAATTTTTTAATTTTTAATTTTTACTATAAAAAAAAATTTATAATTAATATTTTTATTTAAAAATTTTAAAAATTATTTTTAAATTAAAAACATTTAAAACCATTCCCGGAATATTCGGCAAAATTTCTTTGCTTTTTACATTTCTTTTTATTATCAAAAAGATTGAAAATTAAATAAAATTAATTAAATAAACTTTAAAAATTTCAAATACTTTAAATTTAATCTTCTATTTTTTCTTTAATTCTTTTTTTCGAGCCAAAAAATACCTTAATTCTCTTCTCCCTATTTCAATTTTTCTTTTAAAACCCCCTTACTATCATATTTTTCTTTTCTTTTAATTTTTTTGTTATAATTTTTTAAAACCTTACCATCCACCACAATAGGTTTATTTATTCGTTTTATATTTTTCTTTTTATAAATAAATAAAAATAAATAAAGTGATATCTATAATATATATATATATTATTTATATTATTTATTTATATTTATATATATATAATATATATATAATATTATATATTATATAATTCCTTTATAAAACTTATATATATATAATATATATATATATTTATTTTAAATTCTATTACTTTTTTTTCTTTACATCATTTATCTAAATCATTTTAATAAAAATTAAAAATTAATTAAAAAATTTAAAAAAAATTTTATCTATATATTTTTTATTTCTTCACACTAATTCAAACAAAAATATCTATACTATATCAATTTATTTTCTCTTGTAAATTTTACTTATTTTTCCCTAAATTTTTTTAAAAGACATAATTATTTATTTATTTATCCATAACATAAATATTTTTCATTACTATTATAGTTTTATTATTCAATTTTTTTACAATTAAATAACATATTTTAATTTTTATTAAAAAATTTTAATAATTTATTATAAATTTTAATACTCAATTTTTTTTAGACATGCCTCCCATCATTTTTTCTTCAAATAAATTTCTTCGAGTAAATTACGCTTTTACGACTTTCAAATTTCTGTCTAACATATATTCAAAACTTTAAACAAGGATGTAACATTTTTCCTATATACAAACTTTTTCAAAAATTTACTTTAGCTCAAAGACCAGAGACTGACCTATATTTCTAAATGCAACAAATTTTTTATAGTTTTTTCAAACTCCTTTTCTTAGTGATATTTTCATTTTATAAAATTCATTCCTTTTAAAACAATCAAATTTTTTTTCCCTTTTAAAATTTTATTAAAACAGAACGAGAATCTAAAACTGAAACTTCTAAAACTTTTTAGAAATCTATCAATCTAAATAATAAAACTTCATACAAACATTTGATTAAGAATTAATAACCTATCTAATTTAATCTAATCCTAAATAACATATTATATTTATTCTAACCTAACCTAACCCTAACCTATCTTAAATAACTTAACCTAACCTATTCTTTGTTAAGGTAAACTATAAATGTAACAAAATTTTTTTTTTAAGCCACTTAATAGGATTACACCCTTTTTTACATTAATTTCAACTTCACTTTCCTTACATATTATTTTTTATAATACCTAATATTTTAATTTATCAAAAAATTTTTTTCTTATCTACCTTTCTAACTTTCATCTTACTAAGACTTCAGAAAAAATATATTTTTAACTGGCTTCAATGGTTTTTGAATCCTAAGTCTTTTTGGCTTTCATGTTTCACTAAGTTTATTATTATTGATGTAATAGTTGATTATTAATTGATTGATTGGATTATTATTATTATTAGTTATTATTATTATTAGATGTATTATTATTAATTATTATTATTTATTATTTTATTATTATTATTATATATATATATTATGATATAATATATATATGTAGTATATATTATATATAATATATTATATATATATATACTATATATATATATATATAGTATATATATATATATATATATATATATATTTTTTTTTGGTTATTTTATTTTCTTTTTGTATAAATTGTTTACTTTTTTTTTTTTGGTGTTTGTTTAAGATTTTCTTTATCTTCAGATTTTCACTTTCACCTTGCTTATTTTTGCATATATATTTTATTTTCCAAATCAACTCAGTTAGCATTAGCAGTTATAGCATATTATTTGTTTTTGGTTAGGTGGGGTGGTAGTTGGGTGTGGGATTTGTGTTGGGTTGTGTTTGTTGTATGGGTAGGGTTGGTTATTGGAGGTGTTATTTGTTGTGGGTGGTGATGTAGCGTGTGGTGTGTTGTTTTGTGTATCTGTTTTTGATTGTGATGATTAGGTTGGTGTTTTCTGTGTGTGGGGGTGGTGGGGGTAGGTGTTAATAGTGAATTGTGAGGGTGATGGTTGATAGTTGGGGGTGTTAGGGTGTTTTTGTGTTGTATGGTGTGGGTTGAGGCGTTTTGTGTAGTGCGGCGTGGGGTGGTATGTTAGGTTTGGTTGTGTTGTTGTGTTGGGGTGTGTTTGTATAGTAGGGGTGTGTTTGGGGTTTGTTGTGTGGTGGGTTTGGGAGTTGGTGTGTGATCTTGTGTGAGTGTGGTTTATGGTTGTGTGGGTTGGTTGGTGGTGTGTTGTGTTGGAGGTGTTAGTGGTTTTGTAGTGTGGTTTTGTGTTGTTGTTGATGGTAGTTTATTATATGTTTATTTTGTTTATGGGTTGGTGTGTGTTATAAGTTGGGTGGGGTGGTTGTGTTGGGGGTGGGTGTGTTGTATTTGGTGTTTGTGTTTTGGTGTTGGGGGTTTGGATGGTGTGTAGTGTTGGTGTTGTTGTGGGTGTGGTGGTGGGTTGTTGTTGGTTGGTTTTGTATGGTTGAGGTGTTGTTGGGTTGTTTGTAGTGGTGTAAGTGTTGTTGAGTTTGAGTGATTGTGGTGTGTGATTGTGGGTTGAGTGAGGGGTGGTGGGTGTGGTGATTGTGTTTGTTGGTGTGGTTGTGTGTATGGTTGTGTGGTGTTGTGGGTGGTTTTGTTTGGTGGTGTATGATTGATGGGGGTCGGTTGGTTGGGTGGTGGTGGTATTATGGCGGAGGGTGTGGGTAGTTGTAGGGCGTGTGATTGGTTTGTTTGGGTGGTGTGGGTGATGTGGGTGTTTTGGTTTGGAGTGGTTGATTGTGTGTTGTTGGTGGCGTAGTTATTCCATTGTGTGAGTGAGTGATGTAGGTGAGGGTTAGTGGTATGTCGTGGTGATGGTTTGTGTGGGGTGTGGTTTGGTGAGTTGTAGGGTTTTGGGGTTGTGTTTTTGGGGGGTGTCGGAGTGGGAAGCTCATTTTTCAGAAATATTAATTCTCTGTCTTTTTTTTTGTGGTCTTCCATGTTTTGGTTCGTTTGTGTGATGTTGGCCTAGAATTGACGAAGTGTAAGAGTGATTAGGGTGGTGATGTTTTGGTTTTTAGTTGTGGGTTGTGTGTCTTTGCGAGTTATATATATATTTGTTGAGGTTGGTGTTTGGTGTTTCGTGGAGGTTTGGAGAGTGTGATTGCTTATTATGTTCGTTGTTGTGTTTGCGAGCTATTGTGTATCTGGTTTCTCTCGTTAGTGGGACGTGGGGAGTAGGCCTTATATGATTTAAGTTTAGGTTGTATTTTTGAGATGGGGGTATCGTTTTGGTTGTTGTTTTTAGAGTGAGGTGTCTTTGTTCTGGGTGGTTTGAGTTGGGTGTGTAGGTTATTGTGATTGGGTTGTTGATGTGTGTGGTAGTGTAGGGTTATAGGTTGGTGTGGGGTTTGTGTGGTGTGTGTATGTGGTGTATGTGGGTGTTAGGTTAGTAGGTGGTGAGGGTGGTTTTGTGTGGTGTATTAGTCGTGGAGGTGGTACGTGATGTATATTATATATATAAATATATATATATATAATATATATATATATTATATATATATATATATAGGCCAATTCCTAGATACGCAGGCAATGAAATATTTTCGTACTTTTTTATAAACTTCTGACACCTTTGCAATACTATTTTATTTAAGCTAGGCATGAATAGCGTGAGGCTTTTGATTTTGAGTAGGATTTTTTTTTGTAAAAAGGCATTTCTATTACGCATTATTTTGCTTCGCTATTTTTTTTTAAAGGAAAATTCTTTCAGACGTATTGAATTTATTAATTTAATATATTTATTTTAACAACAACAATATAATAATAATAATAATAATAATAAAATGAATAATAATAAAATAAAAATGATATAATAATATAATATATAATAATAAATAATAATAATAAATAATAATAAATAATACAAAATAATAATAATAATAATAATAATAATAATAATGAATAATAATAATAATAATAATAATAATAATAATAATAATAATAATAATAATAATAATAATAATAATAAATAATAATAAGGTCAGAGTGTCTAAAGGTTGAACATAAATGATACTCGAGAACGGCAAGCACCTCAAATAAAAACAAAATATATATTTTGGAATCAGCGAAAACTTTAAGGAGGGGTTTTTAAATGCTTTTTTTTTTTTTTTTTTTTTTTTTTTTTTTTTTTTTTTTTTTTTTTTCATTATGCGTCGGAAATATTTTTAAAAAAAATTTATTTTTTCCCCCCATTTAGTGGCTCGAGCCGACGGGGGACAGAGGAGGGACGAAGTCTCCCCGGTCGTCCACCGGGAGGCCGAGAGACCCGACTCCTGCCATCTTTTGCAATTTACCCTATCGTATTCCTTTAGTTAAAAAAAAAAAAAAAAGAATAATTTTACTTCCATTTACACTTTGGTAATACTTTAACTTAAAGTAATACTCGAGCCCCCTAAATAGGGAAAATAAACTTTTTTTTTTTTAAATAATTTTCAAAAAAATAATCAAAAAAAAAAAAAAAAAAGAAAAATTAAAAAAACCCTTCTTAAAAAGTATTAAATGCAAAAAAAAAAAAAACATTCTTAAAATTTTCTGCTGATTCCAAATCAGCACTGTAGGTGCTGCCTTTCTCGAGTTACATGATGTCAGCTTTAGACACACACATTATATATATATATATATATATATATATATATATATATATATATATATATTATATATATATATATTATATATATATATATATATATGTATATATATATATATATGAAGTATATATATAATAATATTATATATATATATATAGTATATATATTATATAATATATATATATAGAGCAGTGATATTGGATGCCGGAAGTTAACCGGAAGTAAAACCGGAAGTAAACGATCGACCGCCCGGAAGGTGAATTTTCGCCCTTCGACCGACGAAAAAAACCTGCGTTTTTTTTCGAAACAATAAAAATGAATAAATTAAATAAATAAAATTAATAAATAAATTAATTAATTAATTAATAATTAATTAATTAATTAATTAATTAATTAATAAATAACTAATAAATAAATAAATAATAAATAAATGAAAATAATAAATAAATAAATTAAAAAAAAAAAAAAAAAAAAAAAAATATATATATTTATTAATAACCGTATAAGGCCCCACAAGGCTTGTACCGCACCGAACCGCACCGCACCGCACCGCACCACACCGCACAGCACAGCACCATACCGCACCGCACCGCACCGTCACCGCACCGCACCTAGTAACGGATAGAGTTTGCTGCATGTTATCTCTCTCAAACTTGACACCCCCATAGGGGGTGACGTAACCTCGTCATAGACGAGGTTACTTGGCCATGCACCCATAGGGGGTACAGGTCCCCCCTCCCCCCCCCAAACTTGAGATATTGACGTAGAAGGCTGAAACTTTGTATAAGCCCTTCTTATAAGGTATTATTATTATTATTATTATTATTATTATTATTATTATTATTATTATTATTATTATTATTATTATTATTATTATTATTATTATTATTATTATTATTATTATTATTATTATTATTAATGATTTTTAGGCTGCGGCTCCAGCTCACCCTATGGCTCCGATATATATATTTACATGGGTTAGAGTTATCGTATCTGGTTAAAATCTGGAGGGGGGTTAGATGGTGAGGTACCCTAGTCGTAGACGTGATTACGTCCCCGGGGTCCCCCCGAAGGGGGACCCCACCCCCATTAAAAAAATCGAAGTGTTCGTAATAGACTGAAATTTGGTGAGAGGATTCAGAGTTGAGTTTCTAGAAAGAGTTAGTATTGGATTCTGAGGAGTTGGCTCCGGCACCGGTGCTGGAGCCGGTGCGGAACCGTGTTAATAAACATTCGTATAACAACAATATTGGTGTGTTTATATAGGTTATCGAGGTCGTAGAGTTCGAATATAATGGTTATAAGTCCATATAGGGTGTCTAGGATCCCACAGAGGGGGATTCCACCCCAAACCTGAGATATTGACGTAGAAGGCTGAAACTTGGTATACACCCTTCATATAAGGTACCTACATCATATATGGAGTTAAATATCCGTACACCCCAAAGGGGGGAAGGGTCTCCAGCCCCCAAAACCTGAAATATTGACATAGAACGACGAAACTTGGTATACACCCTTTATATAAGGTACCCACATCATATATTGAGTTAAATATTCGTACACACCCAAAGGGGGGGTCTCCAGCCCCCAAACCTGAAATATTAACATAGAACGACGAAACTTGGTATACATCTTTCTTATGATGTATCCTCGATACAGAAAAAAAAAAAAAAAAAAAAAAAAAAAATTAAAATTTAATTTTTTTTTTTTAAAATTAAAAAAAAAAAAATTAAACATATTTTATTCTTTTTAAGTTTATAACTTAAAAAATTTACGTTTTTTATATAAATCAAACAGCCTCTAGAGCCTCCTGAGCCTCTGGAGCCTCTTGAGCATCTTTAGCCTCCCCAGCCTCCTCAGCCCCACCCACCTCACGCCCCTCCCCATCTATGATTTATTGATTCATGTCATATTTTAGTTTTATAAGTTTCATTCTTTATGTTTTTAATTTTTTGCTTTCAATTTATATTTTTATTAATTACTTTTTAAATTTTATTTTTTTTTTTTTAAATTCTTATGCTTTTCATGATTATATCGTAATTTTTTCAAATTTTACATACCCTGAAGCAGTAAATCAGTAAATCAGTTAATCAAGATACCCACTCCACCCTCCTACCCATTCGTGATACATTGATCTATTGATCTATTGATCTATTGGTCTATTGATTCAAGTCATATTTTTTATTAAAATTGTTATGTTTTACATACCCTAAAGCAGTAAATCAGTAAATCAGTTAATCAAACTGCCATCCTACCCATTCGTGATCCATTGATCTATTGATCTATTGATCAATTGATCTATTGATTCAAGTCATATTTTTTTAATAAAATTGTTATGTTTTACATACCCTAAAGCAGTAAATCAGGTAATCAAACTGTCATCCTACCCATTCGTGATCTATTGATCTATTGATTCAAGTCATATTTTGTATAACATAACACAAAATCTTTTATTTATTTTGCTTTGTTTTCTTTAAATATTTTGTTTTTACTAAAAAATTATTCTTTCTATGTTTATAACTTTAAAAAAAAAATTGCATTTTTTACATACCCTAAAGCAGTAAATCAGTAAATCAGTTAATCAAACTGCCCTCCTACCCTTCCATGATCTATTGATCTATTGATCTATTGATCTATTGATCTATTGATCTATTGATCTATTGATCTATTGATTCAAATCATATTTTGTATAACAACACAAAAACTTTTGTTTTGTTTTCTTTAAACATTTTGTTTATACTAAAAAAAAATTTCTTTTTATGTTTATAACTTAAAAAAAATTGCATTTTTACATACTCTAAAGCAGTAAATCAGTAATAAAGTAAAACATTAAATCTGTAAATCAGTAAATCAGTAAAGCAGTAAATCAGTAAATCAGTTAATCAAACTGCCCTCCAGTCACCCTTCTACCCATCCATGATTTATTGATCTATTGATCTATTGATTCAAGTCATTTTTTTTATTAAAATTGTTTTGTTTTACATGCCCTAAAGCAGTAAATCAGTAAATCAGTTAATCAAACAGCCCTCCAGTCACCCTCCTACCCATCCACGATCTATTGATCTATTGATCTATTGATCTATTGATTCAAGTCATATTATAAGTATCTTTTTGTATAAACATAACAAAAATAAATTCTTTGCTGTAGCTGTTGTTGTTGAAATGTTGCGTTTGTTGTTGCATTTGTTGCAGTTGTTGATGTTGTTGTTGTTGAAATGTTGCGTTTGCTGTTGTAATTTTTGTTGTTGTTGATGTTGTTGTTGTTGAAATGTTGCGTCTGTTGTTGTTGTTGTTGTTGTTGTTGTTGTTGTTGTTGTTGTTGTTGTTGTTGTTGTTGTTGTTGTTGTTGTTGTTGTTGTTTTGTTGTTGTTTGTTGTTGTTGTTGTTGTTGTTGTTGTTGTTGTTGTTGTTGTTGTTGTTGTTGTTGTTGTTGTTGTTGTTGTCGTTGTTGTTAAATGTTTAATATATCAAACGTTCAAGTTAAATAAAAATATACAACTCTTTTTCAAACATATCTCTAAAATATTAATGTTAATTTTACATTAACATTGTAATATTGAAAACTAAACAAAAATATATCTCATCCTAGCCTAACTGACATAAAATGCATTCATTAACAAGGTAACTAAAAATTAGAAGTTTCAACTTAATAGCAGAAGTCAACGTAGCAATCTCAATCCTTTACATAACAACGACGCGCCAAAAATTTTATATTATTATTATTATTATTATTATTTTATTATTATTATTATTATTATTATATTATTATTATTATTATTATTATTATTATTATTATTATTATTATTATTATTATTATTATTATTATTATTATTATTATTATTATTATTATTATCATTATTATTCCACATAGATCTCACAACACCAATAACACGTGCGGTCACTTTGCATGCAGGTCCACAACTAAAACATTGGTAGGTAAATTGCTCTCTACCCGACACCTAAACATTACGCAATTTTAGGACGCTCAAGGGTAACCAATCAGAGAACTGTATTTGCTAAGCCATCACGGTCAGCAAAATTCGAGGAATGACTCATTAATCTTAAAATCTCTTTTGACACATGAGAAGAGTGACGAGATTTATTACTTTATTCCCCATATGTCCTTACTTAACATCTGTTTTTATCTTAAACAGTAGTTTATTATTATTAATTATTATTATTATTATTATTATTATTATTATTATTATTATTATTATTATTATTATTATTATTATTATTATTATTATTATTATTATTATTATTATTATTATTATTATTATTATTAATATTATTATTATTATTACATCAACTATATATGTATATGAACATAACAAATCTAACATACCATACACACACACACACACACACACACACACACACACACACACACACACACACACACACACACACACAATAATTATAGACACTTTACTTAATACATTAGCCTGACAATCATCGTACTAACTTACTGATCACATGACTGCTATTTCTATGATGTCAAGCAGATGTGTAACATTTTCTAAGCGACGTTGGAAGACATTTACATTTTCCACATGTTTAATATAAACATTTCGTTTTGCTTTGTATTTTCTTTTACGTTTCTATTATTCTTTATATTTATATTTTGTTAAAAGTTAGTTATTTATTTATTTATTTTAGTTTTATTTATTTTTATTTTTATTTATTTAAAATAATCTATATATATTTTTTTTTTTTAAAAACTTTTATTTATTTTGTTTTGTTTTCTTCAAACATTTTGCTTTAGCTAAAATTTATTTCATTTTATGTTTATAACTTAAAAAAAATTGAATTTTTACGTACCTTAAAGCAGTAAATCAGTAAATTAGTAAATCAAACCACCCACTCTATCCTCCTACCCATCCATGATCTATTGATCTATTGATCTATTGATCTATTGATTCAAGTCACCTTATAAGTCTCTTTTTGTATAGACATAACATAAAAATAAAGTTCTTTATACACTGATCAACGAATATATGCTAACGTAGCAAAGTTTTCCCATTAATAAAGCTAACATAACATCGCCTGAACTAAGAATATAATGTACAACAACAAACCTAGCATACCTTAAGCACGAATAAACAGCTAACATCAACTAAGTTCCACACTTAACAACAGTAAAGTAACTAACATAGCATACAAAAACGTAACCTATTCATCACTTTGGTCAAAGCATATCTCTAACATATCAATGTTAATTTTACATTAACATTGTAATATTTAACAAAAATTTATCATAACCTTACCTAACTATCATAATTCCCAACGAATAATTGCAAACATATCAAAGTTTTATCCAAACATAACATAAAATAAGTTCATTGAATAAAATATCATAGTAAAGTGTAATAGTTTACTGATCCTAAAGCAGTAAATCAATCCATCAGCCCCACCCTCCCCACCCCCCCCACCCCTTCCATGATCTATTGATCTATTTGAATCAGGTAACATTTCGAGTATCATTCGGATAAAAAACATAAATCAATAAATAAATAAGTTCTTATATACTAACCAACGAATATTTGCTAACGTAACAAAGTTTTCACATTAATAAATACTTATCACACAACAGCCGAACGAATAAGCGGTAAGGACACAGCCCGAAGGGCTGTGCCCTTATGTTACCGCTTACACCCCCCTTCGGGGTACCCGAAATGGGTCTTCATGCATCTCTCTGGAGTGATCTCCATGTAGGGGGGCTCGTCGCTGTAAATTGATCGGTTATGTATAGCAAAGATTGAGCTTATGCTGATGAAGGGCGCATTCGTGAAAGCTTTTGTATAAACATGAAAGTAACCCTAATGTTAAGCCTGTCATGTAAGCCTAACTGAACACATATAGCGTCAAACCTCGGTAAGTATGATAGTTAGGTTCTTTGTAGGGTGTAGACAAGTATGGTTACGTTTTGTGATGCCGTGGTAGTTACTTGCTGATAATTAATCAGTGTAACTTTGATAAGTTGACTGTATTATTTCATAACGTAAGTAAAGTTTTGTAAAATATGAGAAGATGGTTTCGATCTACCAGTCGCCCCAACCAGAGACCGTAATCTTATCACTTACGCCATCACCTCATATGTTATATAACAGTACAAATATTTAAGACAACGAATACTTTATATATTCTTTTTAAGTTTACCTAATATGTATATATAATTTATATATATATATATATATATATATATATATATATAATATATATATATATATTATATATATATATATTATATTATATTATATTGATATTATTATATATATATATATATATATTTATATATATATATATATATTATATATATTATATATATATATTATATATATTATATATTATATAATATAATATATATATATATATATATATATATATATTTATATATTATGTATATATATATAATATATATATACAGCTAACATCCCTGAATAATTCCCGCAAAATAATTCGTGGGTCAGTATATAAAAACACTTAATTTTTATGTTATGGTTATCCAAATGATACTCGAAATATGAGATAGATTTATAGATCAATAGATCAATAGATCATAGAGGGGTGGGGAGGGTAGGGAGCGACAGGGTTGGAGGAAATGCTTACTGATTTTACTGATTTAATGCTTTAGGACCACTAAATTATTACACTTTACTATGATATTTATTCAAAGAACTTATTTTTATGCCATGTTTGGATAAAACTTTGTAATGTTTTGTTTTGTTGTTTTGTCTAAGTTTGTTTCATATTATTGTGTTGTTGTTGTTTCAGGCTAGCATTATACGTTTCCATCTGATATGGTTTGTTCGTACGTCGTATTCTTGTTTACTTTTTCTGATTGGTTGAAGAAAGGATCTCATTACATTTGGGGGCTGTTTATACACTCGAGTTTCATCAGTAGGATAGTTGTTCGCTGTGTTTGAATACGATGGACGTCTCAACCCCTCCCTCTACGATTGTTGTGATATCTTTACGAGGACCCTTCGTTAGTTATTCAAAACGATGTGTCATTTATATTTAAATCGTAAACCTAGTGGAGTCAATACAGTTATTTGTATTCCAGCCGGAGGTGAAAATAATAGACCCTTATTCATTTCTGTGGAAGAATTCACAAGATTATTGATATCACAGGAGCCTGGGTAAAAAGGCTAAGTGTGTGTTCATCTGATACATCGACTCGTTGTAAAATATCTAGCGGTGGAGACAGTTTGAGAGGTTCTAATAGAATAGATGTTGTTTTCTCATCGCGTGACAATGTAAAAAGCCTTGATGTACGCAACTATTGGAAACCCACCGATAGTGTCCCCTTCTGGCATACATGTATAGGTTTCACAGTTCGAACATCTGAAAATATTACAAGCTTTGATTAAAATGAAAAACGAATTAACTTCTCATCTTGACGACGTCGACATACTTGAGGACTTAATACATATAGCTCATGGGGTAATCTACGATATTTACACTGAAATATGTGGTTTTCCGTATAATGAGGTATACAGGAGTGTGTTTAACTAGTAACATGGATAAGTTTTATTTCTCTCTGGCTTGAGAGAAGTTGCGTGCTGTTGACCTTAAATATGCAGAAATGGTAATAGTGTTGCAGATGCATTTAATACTTACCACCTTTCAAGGGGATTGAAATCTCTGGAGAAGATATAGTGGGTTATGTAGTATCTAGTGTGTGAGTAGATGCTCAGTTTATGTTGAATCCCATGTCTCCTGCTTAGATGAATTAATATATTTAAAATAAACTTATATGTTTTTATGTATTTATATAACTCTTTTCAATGAAAATATGTTATAAAAATGAAAACTTGTTTTACTTCCCCTATGTTCGCTTTATTGGTTAAGTTGTTAATGATGGCTGTTTATTTGTCTGGTTGTTGTGTGATTACTATGTTAATTTAAAAAAACTTTGTTACGTTAGCAAATATTCGTTGGTTAGTATATAAGAACTTATTTTTATGATATGTTTATCCGAAATGATACTCGAAATGTTACCTGATTCAATAGATCAATAGATCATGGAAGGGTGGGGAGGGTGGGGAGGGTGGGGCTGATGGATTGATTTACTGCTTTAGGATCAGTAAACTATTACACTTTACTATGATATTTTATTCAATGAACTTATTTTATGTTATGTTTGGATAAAACTTTGATATGTTTGCAATTATTCGTTGGGAATTATGAATAGTTAGGTAGGTTATGATAAATTTTTTGTAAATATTACAATGTTAATGTAAAATTAACATTGATATGTTAGAGATATGCTTGACAAAGTGTGAATAGGTTACGTTTTTGTATGCTATGTTAGTTACTTTACTGTTGTTAAGTGTGGAACTTAGTTGATGTTAGCTGTTTATTCGTGCTTAAGGTATGCTAGGTTTGTTGTTGTACATTATATTCTTAGTTCAGGCGATGTTATGTTAGCTTTATTAATGGGAAAACTTTGCTACGTTAGCATATATTCGTTGATCAGTGTATAAATTTATTTTTGTGTTATGTCTATACAAAAAGAGACTTATAATATGACTTGAATCAATAGATCAATAGATCAATAGATCAATAGATCAATAGATCATAGGATGGTAGGAGGATAGAGTGGGTGGTTTGATTTACTAAATTTACTGATTTACTGCTTTAAGGTACGTAAAAATTCAATTTTTTTTTAGTTAAAAACATAAAATGAAATACATTTTAGCTAAAGCAAATGTTTGAAAAAAAAAAAACAAAATAAAAAGTTTTTAAAAAAAAAAAAAATATATAGATTATTTTAAATAAATAAAAATAAAAATAAATAAAACTAAAATAAATAAATAAATAACTAACTTTTAACAAAATATAAATATAAAGAATAATAGAAAACGTAAAAGAAAATACAAAGCAAAACGAAATGTTTTATATTAAACATGTGAAAATGTAAATGTCTTCCAACGTCGCTTAGAAAATGTTACACATCTGCTTGACATCATAGAATAGCAGTCATGTGATCAGTAAGTTAGTACGATGATTGTCAGCTAATGTATTAAGTAAAGTGTCTATAATTATTGTGTGTGGTGTGTGTGTGTGTGTGTGTGGTGTGGTGTGTGTGTGTGTGGTGTGTGTGTGTGTTTGTGTGTGTGTGTGTGTGTGTGTGTGTGTGTTGTGTTGTGTATATGTTAGATTTGTTATGTTCATATACATATATAGTTGATGTAATGATAATAATAATAATAATAATAATAATAATAATAATAATAATAATAATAATAATAATAATAATAATAATAATAATAATAATAATAATAATAATAATAATAATAATAATAAATAATAATAATAATAATAATAATAATAATAATAATAAAACTACTGTTTAAGATAAAACAGATGTTTAAGATAAAACAGATGTTAAGTAAGGACATAAGGGGAACAAAGTAATAGTGTCAAAAGATATTAAGATTAAAGAGTCATTCCTCGAATTTCATTGGCTGACCGTGATGGCTTAGCAAATACAGTTCTCTGATTGGTTACCCTTGAGCGTCCTAAAATCGCGTAATGTTTAGGTGTCGGGTAGAGAGCAATTTACCAACCAGTGTTCTAGTTGTGGACCTGCATGCAAAGTGATCGCACGCGTTATTGGTGTTGTGAGATCTATGTGGAATAATATAATAATGATAATATTGAGATTCCATTCATAACATCATTATAATAAATAAAATATTAAATAAATAAATAAATTAATTTTTAAATAAAATAAATAAATAATAATAAATAATAATAATAATAATAATAATAATAATAATAATAATAATAATAATAATAATAATAATAATAATAATAATAATAATAATAATAATAATAATAATAATAAATAATAAATTTTGAACGGTTGTGTATAGTAAAGATTGAGAATATTGCTATGCTGATTTCTGCTGGTAAGTTGAAACTTCTAATTTTAGTTACTTGTTAATGAATGCTGTATGTCAGTTAGGCTAGGATAAGATATATTTTTGTTTAGTTTTCAATATTAAAAACAATGTTAATGTGAAATTAACATTAAATTTTAGAGATATGTTTGAAAAAGAATGTAAATTTTTATTAAACTTGAACGTTTGATATAATTAACAACAACAACAACAACAACAACAACAACAACAACAACAACAACAACAACAACAACAACAACAACAACAACAACAACAACAACAACAACAACAACAACAACAACAACAACAACAACAACAACAACAACAACAAACATCAACACAAAAATAAAAATACAACAGCAACGCAACACAAAACAACAATTGAAACAACAGCAAAAATGCAACAACAAACGCAACATTTCAACAACAACAGCTACAGCAAAGAATTTATTTTTATGTTATGTTTATACAAAAAGATACTTATAATATGACTTGAATCAATAGATCAATAGATCAATAGATCAATAGATCGTGGATGGGTAGGAGGGTGACTGGAGGGCTGTTTGATTAACTGATTTACTGATTTACTGCTTTAGGGCATGTAAAACAAAACAATTTTAATAAAAAAAATGACTTGAATCAATAGATCAATAGATCAATAGATCAATAGATCATGGATGGGTAGAAGGGTGACTGGAGGGCAGTTTGATTAACTGATTTACTGATTTACTGCTTTACTGATTTACTGATTTACAGATTTACAGATTTACTGTTTTACTTTATTACTGATTTACTGCTTTAGAGTATGTAAATATGCAAATTTTTTTAAGTTATAAACATAAAAAGAAATTTTTTTTTAGTATAAACAAAATGTTTAAAGAAAACAAAACAAAATAAATCAAAGTTTTTGTGTTGTTATACAAAATATGATTTGAATCAATAGATCAATAGATCAATAGATCAATAGATCAATAGATCTATAGATCATGGAAGGGTAGGAGGGCAGTTTGATTAACTGATTTACTGCTTTAGGGTATGTAAAAAATGCAATTTTTTTAAAGTTATAAACATAAAAAGAATAATTTTTTAGTAAAAACAAAATATTTAAAGAAAACAAAGCAAAATAAATAAAAGATTTTGTGTTATGTTATACAAAATATGACTTGAATCAATAGATCAATAGATTCACGAATGGGTAGAATGACAGTTTGATTACCTGATTTACTGCTTTAGGGTATGTAAAACATAACAATTTTATTAAAAAAATATGACTTGAATCAATAGATCAATTGATCAATAGATCAATAGATCAATAGATCAATGGATCACGAATGGGTAGGATGGCAGTTTGATTAACTGATTTACTGATTTACTGCTTTAGGGTATGTAAAACATAACAATTTTAATAAAAAATATGACTTGAATCAATAGATCAATAGATCAATAGATCAATAGATCAATGGATCACGAATGGGTAGGAGGGTGGAGTGGGTATCTTGATTAACTGATTTACTGATTTACTGCTTCAGGGTATGTAAAATTTGAAAAAATTACGATATAATCATGAAAAGCATAAGAATTTAAAAAACAAAACAAATAAAATTTAAAAAGTAATCAAAAAAAATTTAAATTGAAAGCAAAAAATTAAAAACATAAAGAATGAAACTTATAAAACTAAAATATGACATGAATCAATAGATCATAGATGGGGAGGGGCGTGAGGTGGGTGGGGCTGAGGAGGCTGGGGAGGCTAAAGATGCTCAAGAGGCTCCAAGGCCTGTCTCTGAGGAGCTCTTCGAGGCTGTTTGATTTATATAAAAAAAGTAAATTTTTTAAGTTATAAACTTAAAAAGAATAAATATGTTTAAATTTTTTTTTTTTTAAATTTAAAAAAAAAAAAATATATTTTAATTTTTTTTTTTCAGTATCGAGGATACATCATAAGAAAGATGTACACCAAGTTTCGTCATTCTATGTTAATATTTCAGGTTTGGGGGCTGGAGGCCCCCCCTTTGGGTGTGTACGACTATTTAACTCCATATATGATGTGGGTACCTTATATGAAGGGTGTATACCAAGTTTCGTCGTTCTATGTCAATATTTCAGGTTTTGGGCTGGAGACCCCCCCTTTGGGGTGTACGGTTATTTACGGATATTTAACTCCATATATGATGTGGGTACCTTATATGAAGGGTGTATACAAGTTTCAGCCTTCTACGTCAATATCTCAGGTTTGGGGTGGAATCCCACTCTGTGGGATCCTAGACACCCTATATGGACTTTATAACCATTATATTGCGAACTCTACACCTCGAAACCTATATAAACACACCAATATTGTTGTTATACCGATGTTTAGTTAATACGGCTCCGGCTCCAGCACCGGTGCCGGAGCCAACTCCTCAGAATCCAATACTAACTCTTTCTAGAAACTCAACTCTGAATCCTCTCACCAAATTTCAGTCTATTACGAACACTTCGATTTTTTTAATGGGGGTGGGGTCCCCCTTCGGGGGACCCCGGGGACGTAATCACGTCTACGACTAGGGTACCTCACCATCTAACCCCTCTCCAGATTTTTAACCATGATACGATAACTCTAACCCATGTAAATATATATCGGGCCATAGGCTGAGCTGGAGCCGTAGCCTAAAAATCATTAATAATAATAATAATAATAATAATAATAATAATAATAATAATAATAATAATAATAATAATAATAATAATAATAATAATAATAATAATAATAATAATAATAATAATAATAATCATAATAATAATAATACCTTATAAGAAGGGCTTATACAAAGTTTCAGCCTTCTACGTCAATATCTCAAGTTTGGGGGGGGAGGGGGGACCTGTACCCCCTATGGGTGCATGGCCAAGTAACCTCGTCTATGGCTAGGTTACGTCACCCCCTATGGGGGTGTCAAGTTTGAGAGAGATACCATGCAGCAAACTCTATCCGTTACTAGGTGCGGTGCGGTGCTTAGCGGTGCGGTGCTTAGCGGTATGGTGCTGTGCTGTGCGGTGTGGTGCGGTGCGGTGCGGTGCGATGCGGTACAAGCCTTGTGGGGCCTTATACGGTTATAATAAATATATATATTTTTTTATTTTTATTTTTATTTTTTTTTTTTAATTTATTTATTTATTATTTTCATTTATTTATTATTTATTTATTTATTAATTATTTATTAATTAATTAATTAATTAATTTATTAATTAATTAATTAATTTATTTATTAATTTATTTATTAATTTATTCATTTTTATTGTTTCGAAAAAAACCTGCGGTTTTTTTCGTCGGTCGAAGAGCGGAAATTACCCTTCCGGGCGGTCGATCGTTTACTTCCGGTTTTACTTCCGGCCTCCAATATGGTTGCTCAACTACTTATATATATATATATATATATAATATATAAATATATATATATATATATAATTTTATATTTTATATATATTTATATATATATATATTTATATATTATATATATATATAATATATATATATATATATATTTATATATATATATATATATATATATTATATAATATATATATATATATATATAATATATATATATATATAAATATTTATATAATATATATATATATAAAATAATATAATATATATAATATATATATATATATATATAAAAAGAACATATTTTTAAATTAATTTTGCTTCAGTACGTTAATTATAAATCTCTAGCAACATTTTAGTATGTTTTATGTTCAAGTACTTTTTATTGCCTGGTTATCTAAGAAATTACTAAATATAATATATATATATATATATATATATATATATATATATATATATATATATTTATATATATATACAATCAGTTTTTTTTCTATATATATATATATAGTATATATATATATTTATATATATTATATATATAATATATATATATATATATTATATATATATATATATATATATATATAAATAAATAAATATATATATAATATTATATATATAATAATCGAAATCTATCTATATAGTATATATATAATTATAATTATATTATATATATAGTATATATCTATATTTATATATATATATATATATATAATATATATATATATTATAATATATATATATATATATATATATATATATATATATATATATATATATTATATATATATATATATATATATATATATAAAGAACATATTTTTAAAATAGTTTTGCTTCAGAAGGGCAGGATCTAATGTTGGGCTCGGGCTGAGCCCAATTTTCACCTCCCCATAAAATAGAATATAAAATTCGGAATTATCAGCCGATTTTGACCCTATCAACACCAAACTGTAGCTTTTTTGCACTCTAAAACGTTGTTTTCGGGTGTTTTTCTGTAACTGTAGTCATTCTTTCAGAATTTTCAATTTTTCAAAACCCATGTTTTTGATATTTTTCGTATCAACTTCCAGAATTTTTTTGGAAATGACTTCAAACTTGAAATATGCATAGATAGCTCCATTATCTACAATATGCAAAGAGGATTTTTTGATTTTTTGAGTTTCGTGCTCAGCGTTGTCCAATTTCCAAACCCACTTTTTTATATTTGAAAAGTGAAAAATTGATATATTTTTATTCTACTCATCCGATCAACATCAAAATTTCAGGGCTCGTGCAATCGGGCAAGATGCATCTTTTTTACTTAGATATTTTTATGTATACTCAAAAGAAAATTTTTTAAAAATTTTCCAAAATTTTTTTTCGAAAATTTGTTCCAAGAACAAATCCAAAGCTATTACATATACAAAGAAATTATCCAAGTAAAAAATGTGAATCTCTTCCGACTACATATGCCCTGAAAATTTCATCCACTTCGCAAGAACGGAAAAAAATATATCAATTTTTCACTTTTCAAAGCCAAAAAAAAACGGGTTTGGAAATTGGACAACGCTGAGCACAAAACTCAAAAAATCGAAAAATCCTCTTTGCGTATTGTAGGTAATGGACCGACCTATCTATGCATATTTCAAGTTTGAAGTCATTTCCAAAAAAAATCTGGAAGTTGATAAGAAAAATGTCATAAACATGGGTTTTGAAAATTTGAAAATTCTGAAAGAATGACTACAGTCACAGAAAAACACCCGAAACCAACGTTTTAAAGGGAAAAGAATGCTACAGTTTGGTGTTGATAGGGTCAAAATCTGCTGAAAATTCCGAATTTTATGTCCAATTTTATGGGGGAGGGGGAAAATTGGGCTAAGCCCCAGCCCAACATTGGATCCTGCTCTTCAGTAAGTTAATTATAAATTTGCTGGAGCGATTTATGCATGTCTAGCAACATTTTAATACATTTAATGTTCAAGTACTTTTTATTGCCTGCTTATTTAAGAAATTACCGAAAGAAGAAATCTAGATGTAAAGAGCTTTTGAGAGTTGAAGCACATGACATACCCTGTTACATGGCTTGGATCTGTTAAGCCACAGTAAAGAACATTAACTTCATAAGGGAAGAAAACATTTGATCTGTGAGGTAGGAAAAAGGTCAATATCGTATTTTAAGCTCCAAAATTTACATTGATGATCAGATTGAAAAAGATGAGATTTCAGATGTTCCAAGAAATGAAAGTTGAGGATGGTTTCTAAGATCTTTTATTTGAAGCAATACGATTTACTGGCCAATACTTAGAATGTTCAGAAAGACTTTTTTTTCTCGAAATCGGTTGAGCAAATTTGCGCTTTCAGCACTGAGGGAAAATGCTACTATTGAGGCACGGAGAGAATACGAGTATATAGTTGAACAATGTACCGCACCAGCTCAGAAGCGCATTTCGTCAAAGCACATGGAAGCATTTTGTCCAAGCAGCTTGTCTTTCTACCTTCTGTAGATGACAATATCCTTGAACCAAATCATTTGATATAACATTAAAAGGAATGAGATATCCGAGAAGAGAAGAAGGGAGTATTGTTGGAATCGTCTAGAGGTAAATTAGATGAAATTTGAGAATTAATAAAATACTTAAAGATCAAATAAAAGATGTTTGAATATCACGAGAACAAGTTTGATCGAACGATCTATTTTGAAGATATTATATACGAATAAATGAAATTATTCATTCCATTATTGACTAAGAACACCAGTTTATTGGAAAAAGACGAAAAAAATTTCGAGTCAAAGCAATATTTCAAGGAATACCTAGTTTAGAAATTTAAAAGAAAAAGAAAACAAACAAAAATAGCATGATTAATTTGCCAGCAGATGCAATATAACAGGGTGAATCTGTTGAAGAGAAAATATTTAAATTATGTGATGCAGGATTGCTGATAGATTTACCAACAGGAACGAAAGAGGAGTTTTTTATAGTTAGAAGGCCTAGTAATGAAGTACCTGATAAGAATGATCAAGAATTAGTTCATTAATCAATCGATTCAGATCTAGAATACATAATGATTCAATTTTATCCACAACACAATCATCATGAGACTAGGTTAAACATTAGTCCTGTCCACATGAGAAAACCTTAGAACAATGTCTATTAGATTTAAGTGAATGGAAAAAAATAAAAAATGCTCTCCTATGCAACGAAAATATCACAACAACCTTTCGAGAAACCTTTTTTCAAGCAACGGAATCGGAGGCGGAACTAAATCCGAAATTTGGGAATTATTGAATTTTGTTGCAACAGAATCGAAGCAGTATTCAAAAGACGTATGATTCTAAAAAAAAATTGGTAGTCGATAGGAAACAGAATCGTTAGTTTTTAAATATTTGAAATCGGAATCGGAAATCAAGAATGGTCGGCATTGGTTTCATATATATATATATATAGTATATATATATATATTAATATATATTATATATATATATATATATATATATTATAGTAGTATAATATGAGTATAATATTATATATTATATATATATTATTAGAATATAATAGTATTTATATATATAATAGATATTTATATATATATATATAATAATATTATATATATATATTATAGTTTATAGTTGACGCTTGTGGTGTGAAGTCGTGTTTACTTGTTCTTCTCATGTCTTTTTTTTTTTTTTAAATGAATTAATTTAACTTTTTTAAGTTTTAAAAAATATTTATAATTTTTTAATTTGTAATTCATTTTTATCAATTTTTTACTATACGTTTTAAAGTTATTTGATCGTTTGGAACGGCAGTAAATGTTGACGTTTTCTGATTGAAACTTTTACCATCCTGGAATCTTAGCTATTTAGTTTGAGTTTTTTTATATTTCTTGAAACATTATTTAACATATTATAGGATTTTAGTTTGGGGTGCTTCTTTTAAATTAATATGGATAACAGTAAAGTTTATTTTAGGTTCTAAACTAAATATCCCAGTTTACCATACCTTGGATTACTTTTAATATTTTTTTCTAACAATAGTTTTAGGTACTGTTAAGTACACGATACGCTTGTGTGATGTGTGTGGGTGTGTTTGGGTGTGTGTAGTAGTAGTCTAAATTGCAAATTTTTTAAAAACATATATTTAATCATATTAGTTAAAATTTCTTTTTGTGTGGTAGTAAAAATTGACATTGGAAAACGTAAAGTTTATTTTTAGGTTTTAACTAAATATCTCAAGTTTACCATTCACTCTGGATACTTTTTGTTTTTTTTTTTTTTTTTTTTCTAACATTGGTTTTAGTTATAACTGCTAGTACACGATCGCTTGTGTAGTGTGTTGTGTGTGTTGTGTGTGTGTTGGTGTGTGTGTTGTGTGTGGTGTGTGGTGTGATGTGTGTGTGTGTGTAGAGAGTGATGATGGATTGAGTAAACGTGTAAATTTTAAACTATTAGAGCTTGTGTGTGTTTGTGAGAGCGGCTGATCGAATGACAGGTCGAATGTAGCATTGGGGGTGGGGGCGCAGGCGGGCGTGTTTCAGTGAGATTTTCTAATTGACTTGGCTAACGTTCGCGGCGCGTTGCTATCACGAATCTGTGGAATATCACCTCTCTAACTCTCAATCTAAACATGTTATTATTGTCTGAGACCCCAGCTGGGCCAGGGGTTCTTTTTCAAATAAACTGTTAATATCTCTAACTATAACATTTTTCTATAATCCGCTCTAAGGTGGTGTCTGGCCTATATAACCATACAACACTCCCTGCAAAACACGTCTCGAAGGAATCTTGAATCTCCTAATTTCGATGTTCTGTGCTTAAAAATCTTTCTTCCTATTACTATCATTATTTTGTGTTTTTCCACGGCTCCCCTAATGGACCAGATCTTCAGGCTGTTTCTGATTTCTACTACTTCTCATTGAGAACTGTACTTCTTCCCATCAAATGCTGAAGATCCTCTATTTAGGGGATTTCAACGTACACCACACTGAAGCAGGCGGGAGGAGAACAACACTGATGCAGGAGGGGAAGAGGCCAAACATTCAGTATTCTCAACCATCTTGAACAAATAATAAGAACCTAACAAATTCCAGGATCGTCAATAAAAATCCAAATTCTTGAAGTACGCCTTTACTGTATCCGTTTCACCACCTACTCCTTCTGCGTCATTAACAAGTTAAAGTACACCATTTCTCCTTCAATAAAGTACGATTCTTCCACTCTTGTAGCTCTTAATTATATTACTTTCTCTCCAGCGCTCCACCATGCCCGAAACGTAATTTCTGGCACTTTAATCGAGGTGCTAATTGGGGAATTGCGTTGTTTCTTGGCTAACTACTCTTGGAATGGAATCCTGCTTTGACTCCGGGGATGCTCGGTCACCGCTGAAAAGGTGGGGCCGTAATCACCGAATGGATGAGCAGCAGGTTCTTCCATCTTCAACTAATATCTTTTTCATTCCCCAAAATATAGAAGAAGACCTTTGTTCTCGCGCCATTTAAGAGAGAGACATTGCGTATCGGAGGAAAAACTCTCTTCCCTAGCACTCTTAAACTAATTCTGCATTCCCTGCTCGGAATTCGTTGCAGGGCTTTTATTCGACAGGCTAAGGCACTTTCACTAAAAGAAGGGGCGACAACCTGCTTGGTTCTCGCTACAGATAAAGATTCTGCCCCTTGCCAAAAATCTCTAAACAACTTTTGTAATCTGCCTTTCCTCCCCTATTCGCTCTGACGGTTCTAGTTGCTAACTCTCCTTCTGAATAGGCCAATCTCTTTCGGTCTCCTTTTTTCATCGAATTTTACCCTGGACGATTCTCGAAATCCCTCCTCCTACATTCCTTCTACCTCTCAGAGCCAAATTTCCGCATGTCTTTACCTGCTAGACTCCTACACATGAATCGTGTGTAATGGGATCCTTGATGATCTTGACGTTCAGCTGAAGTGTCTTAGTGAGCACCGGAATGGCCATGTCCTTCCCGTGTTTTAACGAGGGACGGTAGTGCGTGCTGAGGGTGAACTCCGCCTTCCTCGTTCAACTCTACTCTCATTTTTTCTTAATACTAAATACTCTTTCCTCGGTATGCTTGTGAAGCAGCGCACATGATCTCAACCGATACCCGTGAAAAGAAACCTGGGTTAGCGCATTTTTCTGACTCCTATCTAAAAATCCGCCCATTATAGCATAACTCACTTGTATTTTCTATACTAAATTAATCTTTTGATTACTCCTTCATTTAACTCTCATTTTTCCCGGATCATTCAATGTGTTCAATTAAGTCTCAATAATCCCCTCTATTCCAGCATCTAACCATCCAGCTTATCTGGCTTTCGTTTCGCTGCCAGAGCCTTTACAAACTCTGTGGGTAGGATTTACCTATATAACTTTTCTCTATTTCTAATCAGATTATAGAGTCTTCTGCTCTCTTAGAACTGTAACATAGACCAGGTGGCGGGTAAATGTACATTGATTTTTAAATGTACATCATTTGTTGTGCGAACTTTGACACTATTCCAAGCTTTTTTGTAATTGAACCGAGTTGAAATTTAGTAGAGGCTCGACAGATCCACTCTGTCATACTCTAAGCATACCTTATCACGTTTTGTGTTCCTCTCATCTCATTTCCTCGAGCTTATTTGTACATCTGTTTCATAGTTTCTCTTCCCAGATATCGCGGCTGACTATTAATTCAGCATCGTTGATGCGCAAGCGATATACATTGTCGCGCCACTTACACTGTTCCTACTCGTCGTGGTGGAATTGTCTTCCTGAGACTCAAAGTTCCGCTTCAATTTTTTGAGTCTCAACTTAATCTAAATAATATATCCATCTTAATTACTTAATAAACGAGTGGTGCTCTCTAGCTCGTGATAACTACAACTCTCAGCCTTCACTGCTCCCTTATAGCCGAATTGAACTGGAAAGTTAAATACAACTCACTCCACTGTTATCTCATCTTCTACTCTACTATTAATTCTTGCCTCAACGCTCTTAAATATAAGCTTCTGGAAGAGTAGGCGTATACGCGTCTTCAGCTTTCACTGATAATCAATAGATCCTTGCTCGATTATTAAATGGAATGGATTCCCTCAACCCAAGGATATGTTTTGGTACACGCAACCTTTTAATAAAATTTCATACTTCCTAAAAACTACAAACTTCATCTACGCTTCATCACTCTTCAATAGACATTCCTACACGCAGACTATCCATATTTCCTTCGGACAGACAATCTAATCGTCTAATCCTTTGTAATTAACAATAAATCATTTCCTTGGTTCATTAACTAATAAACAATTATGTCTTCTTAAAATTCCTCTTTCTAATATATCAAGCATCTCGCTAAAAGGGGAGACATCAAAAAAACTGAGGTACTCCTTCAGGTTGTCAACCTGGAATTGTTCCTTTTTCCTAAACTCCTATCAGCCCACACATAAATAAATATAAGTTAGGGCCTTATATCAGCCTACTGTAGCTGAGAGTAAATACTGATTCGTCACATTTGCGCGGGGAGACTACGGACTCCCACCCTTCTATTGGGATAGGGTTGAGTCTAAAGCATAAGAGCGAACTAATAAAACATGTCACTTCCTACTTTCAAACTCTACTGACCTTCTCATCATCTCTCGACGAACGTGACGTAGGTCGCATATCTCTTTTATTACTATAGGTAACTACAGCGGTAGAGTGCTTCAGGGATGGCACGCTCGTATTTCCACTCATCCTAATTGCTCGCCACTAGCAAAATACAAGGGGTGCCATGAATTACTCGCATGATATTGACGTGAGTATTGAGGAACCCCAGATCTAGTTCGTTGTGGTGCCTCTTCTATCCAAATTCTATACTATCTGTATTCTTGTGAACTCCTATTGAGCCTTCTCTGTTTTTCTCATTACTATATTTATCTCTCTCTTTAAAGCCACGTCTGCGCTTCAGCCTGAGGAGATTTTCCGTAGACTTGGGGTTAGGGAGGTTCTTATCTCTCTAATTATTCTGCTCCCTCCTTGAAGAGGGAGGGCCCTGCCCGTGAATGATGTGTAACTTGCTAAAAAATATATAGATAGATATTAGATATTATATAGATTATTAATTAAATATAAATGTTATAAATAATATACTTTATACCTATATTTATCCTATATGTTATTATATGAAATCCCCCTTACAATAGTAACATTGTGGGTGAGTAGACTTACAGGGTAGATCTAAATCTGGAATATATTTTTTATAAAGTATTACCAGCCTTATAGTCTCACCCATAATTTATAGCGCGCCACCAATATGTGAGTATGTATTAATGTACTGAGTTCCTCATATATAGGTAGGTGAATATTAGTCTCATATATATATTATAGATATATAGATATATTTATATAGTATACCATATAGGGTATATAACTATTTCATACTTATAATATCGATATATATATATATAAATATTTATATATCTATTAGTATAATATATAAATAATATATAATAATATATATAGTATATATTATATATATATATTATTATGATTAATATAGATAATATATATAGATAATGTATTAATTAATAAGTATATTTTTATATATATTAATATATATATATAATATATATTAATAATATATATAATATAATATATATATAATATATATAATATTTATTTATAGTTATTTTTTTTAAACTTTTCATGTTTTTATATGATTTTTATAGTTATTCAAACGTTAGATGGATTTTCAACTATTCGGTAAAAAGAAAAAAATATAACAAATACAGATATCATTCAAACCTACGACCAAAGAGTTAGCTAATATATATAAATATATATATAACTATATATATAATATATATATTATTATTATGTATTATAATATAATATAATAATATATTATATATAATAATAATTATAATATATATATATATATATTAAATATATAATATATATATTATAATATTAATATATAATAATATTATATATAGATATATATTAAAATTATTATATATATATATATATATTATATTATATATATATATATATATATATATATATATATATAAATTTTAATGCCATATAACAAACATCTAATATAATTATATATATAGATATTATATATATACTTTTATAGTAGGTAATACAACAGTATAATATTATTATATTATGGTAATTGAGGTAATGGGGAACTGTGACACTATAAGGTAATTAGTTTAATGAGTATTTTAGGAAAGATATATCATATCATTTCGGTTGAAAAAGTGCGTCGAGTGACTGGAAAGCTAATTGTTAAAGAACAAGATTCATTTAGAAGTGGTAAAGGATGTGTAGATCAAATTTTTTACATTGAAACAAATGAGTGAGAAAATGAGAGAGAAGTAGAACAAACTGTTGAGAAGCTCTGTGGCAGGTGTTAACGATATATGATGTTGAAGGTAGGCATCTGAATATAAACAAAATAATGCTTGTCAATAATGAAGCGTGTTTAAAAATAATTAGAGTGAAGAGTGAGTGGTGTAAAATTAAAAGTTGAGTGAGACACAGATGTGTTTTGTCGCCTTGATTCTTTAATTTGTGTATGGATGAGGTGAAGAAAGAATTAAAGGGGTTGTTGTGTCAGAATGATTATGAACGGAAGAGAATGGAGAGTGACCTGCTTATTTTTTGAAGATGATTTGTTTTTTTGTTGTGAATCTTAAAAAACATTTTGACAGGATCGGCAGAGGGGTTTGGCATGGTGTGTAAAAGGAGGGGGTTTGAAAGTAAACGTAGATAAAATGAAAGTGATGGAGATGGATGAGGAGAGTCTGCAACGTGAAAACATTTTTGATGGTGAGCAACTGGAACAAGTATCTGAGTTTTAATATTTATGCTATATTTTGTATGTAAAGGAAACGTATAATGCTGAGTGTAGTAGGAAAACTGAATGGAAGGAAGGTAGCTGATGCAATTTAATCTCTGGTGAATGTAGAACAATATAGTATTGTTTGTATTAGGATATGTTGTAACCGGTGTTAATGCATAGTAGCAAAACTATTACGTGAAATAAGAGTATTAGATCTAAGGTGCAGTCTGTTAAGATAGATAGATAGATTTAAGGGTGTGTTAGATGTGAGAAGAACTGATAAAAAGAAAAATGAGCATGTTAGAGAAGAGGGAATGAAAGAATAAATGAGAATATTTAAATAATTTGCTCATATAAAAAGGATGAATGAGAGTAAATTGGTTAAACGATTGTACAGAGGTAAGTGTGTTCGTAAACGAAAAACTGAAAGACCTGATAAATGTGGATTGTGTCAACAAAGGGGTGACCGAGGGAAAGGAATGTCTCATTGTGTTCAAGCCAGAAGGACGGTGAATAATAGGAGTGATGTGCAGGGTTGTTTGAGGGTGTAGGTTTGTGGGCTTGGCTCATTGGATGAAACCTAACATTAACGAGATACCACAGTAAAGTTCTGTCGGTCTGGTGAAGACATAGAGTGGATATTTGGCTGCAAATGGGTCGAACATCAGAGTATGAGGGGAAGAAATAGTGTGAGTAGTATATACCGGGAGATCGGCAGGGGTCAAATTTGTCTCTAAATCTGACAACCTGGCGAAATATATATATATATATATTTATAATATATAATGTATAATATCTATACTATATATATATATATATATAGTATAATATTATATATCACATATATATATATATATAATATATATATTAATAATATATAATATAAGTATATATAATATCACTATATTATATAATGTTATATTTTTGCGCATATATGTTTATGTATTATATATATACCTATATATATAATAATATAATATATTATATATATATATATTATAATATTATATATATATATAGTAAATCATATATATATTATTATATATATATATTATATATATATATATATAAATTAGCTACTTTCTAGAATTCAACTCCTTTCCTAAATCTTTTTGATAACTTTTATTGAAATCCTCTCTTTTAGCTTTTTGACATCTCTGCAATTTCCGTTACTTACCCGTTAAATCTGCGCAAACGTATTCGGTTAAATTATTTATTGATTTTTGCTTTTTTAGCCTTTTTCGATAAATTTCTGGCACTTTTAGCTAATTTAGCATTTTCAGGCACCAGCTACATTTCTGTCGGTACTTTCTATGTGCTCACGTACTTTTCTGGAGTTACTTTCCTGTACCTTTATTCATGTACGACGTTTGAGTTTTTAGCAAGATGTCCAATCTTTCGTTCGCCTATTTCTAGCGATTTCCAGAAATCGTAGCTTTTTCTGCGAAATGCGTCGTTCAAATTAATGTGGTTTTCGCTGAATTCGTTCACCAGCGCTTGTTCAGCCCCGAACCCACCACAGCTGGCCGACCGCCCGCCACCCGCCGCCGCCGCCGCCCCCCGCCATCCGCCCGCCGCCCGCCTTCGCGCCCCGCCACCCGCCACGTCGGTTATATATATTATATATATTATACTATATATATATATATATATATATATATATATTTATTATATACATAATATATAATATATATAATATTATATATTAAATATTTTTATTTAAAAGACGCTCATATAAACATATATAAGATCACCTAAAATGTTAATATAACAACTAATACTTATCATTTAGCCCGCACCCGCGCCTCCCAGCCATCAGTTTGTGAAACTCTCGACGTTCTTCTTGACTTCTCGACTTCCTTTCCTTCTCGACTACGGACTCCCTCACTTCTTCTCCACTTTCTATATGCATTTCATCCGTTTCTCCTGTTTTCAGACGGACCCCCCACCCGGAGGGGGTGTCCTCTGTATTCCGACTCCTCCCTACTCCTTCCTCCTCTATGCAATCTCCAAGATTTCATCCCTTTCTACGATATATTTTATTTTTTCATGGGCCACGACGCATCCCTTAAAGGGAGCCCTACGGAATAACAATACGATTACGGTCAATGTTACTCCATAATAAGGAGGAAGATTTATCATCACACCCGAAAACTCCCTTAAATTGAGGGAAATAAAAATAGTGGGCTTATAAAGATTGTTTTCCTTAACCCTTCTAACAAAGACTCACAAATGTCGATCAAACCCTGGACCTCAAAAATTAGATCTCACTGGCCATAGAATCCATAATTAATACATTCTTAAGCGTTACAAATTTAACTATATAGAAGAAAACCCAAGGCAGTCGCTTTGACTTGAAATCCCTGCTCTAAATGCCTCAAAATCGACATCCGATCTCAGGAACTTAATTTGAAACCATATATATATTATATATTATATATATAATATATATATATATTATATATATATACTATATATATAATATATATAATAATATATCTATATATATATATAATTAGTATTAATAATATAATAAAATATATATATATATATATATATTATATATATAATACTAATAATATATATATATATATATAATATATAATATATATATATTAATATATATATATATATTATATACACATATATATATCTAATATATAATTAACTATATATATATATATATATATAATATATAATAATATATATATATAATAATATATATATATATAATTATATTATATACATATATAATATTATATATATTCTTCTTCTTCACTTTCTTTTAATTCTCCTTCTTCTATCATTATTATAGGATACGAGCTCGAATAAATAAGGCAAATTAGAGATAAGCTAATATGATGAATTTTAGATTTTCATCGTTAAGGTTTCGAGCCTTAGGAGGTCTAGTGTTTAGATCATTATACCGTAAGCTAAAGTGTGAGAGTTCGAATTCCTACTCCCACAGCCGGATCTATTATCAGTGTCCCAATGGTACCCGTACCCCAAGTGTACGCAGAGTACATTACTTGCAGGAGCGTACGCCAAACGAGTAGTAGCCTCACATCACTTGTAGTGTATGATCTTGTATCAAGTGAGTGCGAATATATATAATAATATATATATAATATATATATAGTATATATATATAATATATATATAATATATATATATATTATATATATAGTATATATATATTATATAATATATAATATATATATATATATTATGATATATACTATAATATAAATATATATATATATATATATAAACTCGCGTACAAATTAATGCATCACCCGCGTAAAATAATTTAAACTCTTCATATTGAAAGATGTAGGGCTAGGTTGTTTTATTTTGTTCAACCTAAACTCTGCGAGTGTTTTCAGGTTATTAATATAAAACGGTATGACCGCAGTTTAGTGGAAATTAAATGGCATAATAAGAAAACGAAAAAAAATGGATTAATGATTTACTTAATCAAACACAATATCTACAAATTGGGCAATGTGAAATGCAGCGATACAAGGTGTCTGAAATAATGGTTGTACCCCCGCCTGGCTCTCCAACTTCTCCAGGCATTCGCATGATGAATATGATCTTGGAGAATGGTCTCCCGAGAAGTTGTCAAAGCGTTTCAAGTCTACGTTTTTAGTGTGGACGGAGCATTTCACGGTCAACCACGCCTACCCAACAAATCCCAAACATGTTCAATGATTTATGTCGGCTCCTCCGCAGAGAAATGGCCAGGAAGTTCATCCCTACCTGTATGAAGGGCGTATAGGTGAACAACCACTATAGTGTGCGGGTTAGCATTGACATGGAGTAAGCAGAATGTGTCTCCAATGAAAGACGCGAAAGACACTATGTATTATTGAAGGATGTCATCCATATGCCTTTCTACTCTTAGCGCTCCTGTCCATTATTACACAACTTGCCGTCGAGCCTTGCTGCCCACACCATCAAGAGTCACCTTCAAAGAATCCTTGGAAGATATTGCAAGCAGAAAAGTGCTCACCTCACGTCTCCAAATTCGCTGCCACTCGTCCGCTGCATGTAGTGAGACCCATTACTCATCTGCGATTGCATAATTTCCATAGTCATGTGCAAACTGCAATCGAGCATTCCGATGCAACCTGATGATAAGAGGGACAGTGGCAGACGCTTGTATCGGCACTACACATTCATTTTGTCGTCTTTTCAAAATGTACGCTTGGTAATGAGCACGTGTCTGAATCTACACGGCAGGTTCCGTAGTTGAACGATCGTTTGAAGCCATCTCGCAGAACTGTCAGAGAGAGAGATCTCCCATCCCTCAACGAAGCGCCCTCGGGCGACCCCGTACTTGTTTTTAAAGGTTGCGCCAGTCTTCCTGAACCGACGCAAGGATCATCTACCGTCGATTAGTTACCCCGAGTGCGAGCCAACCTGTCCGGAGAATGCCGCCCGACAGTGTTAAACTCCTATGGCACGTTCCTCTTCTCTGACGATGTTTTCCATGTGACCCAGTCTTTTCAAGCACGACTTACAGCATAGTTGTCCGTTATGTAGGTTCTTGCCATCTTTCTCCTATGAACTACTTCGGATTTCGATAATTTGGTTCTTGTCTTTATTTATGCCATTTAGTTTCATACACGGTGTAGTTACATACGGTATACACTCCGAAATTAGTATGACCAAATAAATCAAACCTACCTCTTACATTTCTAAAAATGAAAGAGTTTACATTATTACAGGTGATGCATTAAATTTGTCCGCGAGTTTATATAATATATATATATTATATAATGATATATATATATTTATAATATATATTATAACAATATATATATATATTATATAATATATATATATATAAATATTATAATAATATATATAGATGTAAATACTGCATAACCGCCAGTTCAATTGTTAGATAAAATAACTTCCTTAGTGATTCCACTTACCAGATTAATCCCGGGCCCTCGGCGAACGGAGCCAAGCGTTTACCACTCGACCACGACAAGCTAAAAAGATACTCCGACTAAACCTATGAAAGAGTGCTCTATTCAATAGAAATAAGGACCGCCTATGGCAGGACAGTTACGAGCCGGATCTAATCTAGTAATGGTAAGAATCACTCAAGGAGTTATTTTATCGATATACAAATTGAACTGCGGTGTAATTGCAGTATTTACATCTATACAAATTATACTCCGATCTAGAGTGTTCTCCTTACATGGGTCCTGTTTATCTTTGACCCGAGTTGCAAGCGGAGAATGCGTGGCTGAGGTTATTGTCCTGCCATTAGGCGTCTTATTCCTATTGAATAGAGCACTCTTTCATAGTGTTTAAGTCGCGATCTTTTTAGTCGTGGTGAGTGGTAACACGCTGAACCGTCTCGCGAGGCCCGGATCTAATCCTGCGTAAGTGGAAGAACTCCACTCAAGGAGTTATTTTATCTATATATAACTATAATTATATATATATAATATATTATATATATATATAATATATATATATATTATATAATATATATATAATATATATATATATATATATATATATTATATAATATATATATTTATTTACACCCTAGGGGTACAACTTAGAATTTATTGTTCTTTGGGGTACCGATCAAAAAAGTTTAGAGACCGCTGATCTTATATGTCGATTTTTAAAGAGTCTCAATGACGTATGTGTGACTTCTAGTTTGAATTCTATGAATAGTTTCAAGTTGCTGATCGATGATGGATTGCGTGGAATATTTATTTATATATATAATACTAATATATATTATATACTTATATATAATATATATATTATATATATTAATATATATTAGTATATATATAATATATATAATATATAATATATATATTAATTATGGTGATAATTGGTTTAAAACTACACTCATATCTCGCAAAAACTACAAATAATACAGGGAAAGAAATACATTGTTGGATCTGTGTGACATTTAGTTGGAAAATAATATATTAAATATATATATATATATATAATATATAATATATATAGTATAATATATATATAAATATATATATATAGATATATATTTATATATATAATATATATAGATATAATATTATATAATATATATATATATATATATATATATATATAATATATATATATATATATATATATATTATATATATAGTATATAAATATAATATATAAATATATATATATATATATATATAATATTATATATATATATATATATATTATATATATTAATATATCTCAAAAATACATGCTACAGCGAAAAGAAACATTTTGAATCTGATAAAATTTTACATGGGAAAATGTTATTAAAAAAAAATAAAATAAAAAAAAATTATGTTATAATTATAGTAATAGTCATGATTAGAGAGCCATATTTAGAACCTTTTATTGTTACTCCGTTAAAAATAAATAGACGTCTTCTATCTAAATTTGCTTTTTTAACTAAAAGAAACCCGATAGGATAACCGCACCGATGGCAGAGTCTCGGGGTCTTCGCCTTCCGGGGAACTACGGGAGACTAATTTCCCCCCCTCCGGGGAGGTCTCCGGAACCCCCCCGCTCTTTGTTATTTGGGTGTCGCGGGTTCCTCCGCCCCTCCACGGGTATGGAAAACGTCCCCACCTATGTTCCCCGTCGGCTCGAGCCCTACATTGCTATGTAATACCTTTACAAATAATATATATATAGGTATATAATATAACTATGTCCCCTGTTCCTAAAAAAAACCAATATTTATTGTATTTATTATTATTTATTATTTTTTACATTTTCCTACTAAAATTTACAAGGATTCCAAAAAATGTATTCCTTTTCGCTGTCGCTATTGTCAGTTTTTGAATATGATTTTTATTTTTTATTTTTTTTTTTTTTTTTACATTCTTTCCGCACTAAAATGTTTACCGGATTCCTAACAATGTATTCCTTTCCTTATCTATTGTAGTTTTTAGATATGATTGTAGTGTGTAAACGTAATTTTGTCTTTAACCAAATAATCACCTATTATTATAATTATATATAAATATAATATTATATATATATATATATATATTAAATATATATACTATACTAATTATAACATATATATATAATAATATATATAACTATAATAATTATATATATATATAGTATATAATATATAACCAACGCGGCGGTAAGCGGACAGCTGGCAGGTTTCGGGGCTGAACCCAAGCGCGTGGACGAATTCGGAAGCCATTAATTTGAAAAACGCGAATCCGAAATATGCGAAAACGAACAAATTGGACAGCAGAGTGAGTCGTTTGCGAAGAAAAACATTTCACCCATCGTACGGAATATGAAAGTAAAACTTCCAGGGGAAAGTACGTGAGCAATATAAAGTAACGCAAAACGCAGTGTTCTACAAAGTGCAAGAAATAATATCCCGAAAACAAAGGTTAAATAAGTCCGCCAAAAATTCATCCAAAATATACCGATAGTTTGCAAGATTTAACGTGGATTAAACTAACCCGAATTCCTATGGACTACATGCCCTACAAATCTTTCCAAAAAGTTCCAAATATAACCTGTAATTACTAGAAAGTTTTATCTAAAAAAGTAGATAAAATTCATGATATTAATTACCCTTAATATATATATATCCTATAATATAATATATATAACTATTATCAACAATACAAAATTATATGATCATAAGATATCTATTCATAATCATTATACATACTATATTTACCACATATTCCTTCATCATATATTTTTAAATCAGTGCATTAATACCTATGTTAATATCTATATTAAATATATTTATATACAAGTCAAGTAAGAAAATAATTAATATATATCATTATATACAACTATATACTCATATTATTATATATATATATATATATACAATATAAATCAATATCTATATAAATGTTATCTAGATATATATATATTAGTTAATACTTTACTTATTATACATTATACAATATCTATAGACCACCTAGTATATGATTATATTTATAACTACTTATGACTATATAGTATGATATAACATAATTATATACAAAAGCGTAATGCATCTAAGACATAATCATTACATCTCGAGATACTAAATTAGATATAGTATCTAATATATAAATATATATGGATATAAAATATATATATACATATATTCGTTATCATTTCTAAATACATATTTAACTTATCTAACTTACTATTCTCCTATAATATCATTATATTATATATCCATTACTATTATAATACTTTAAATCTATCTACATTTATACCTTTTTACATTATTAATTAATCCTACTCTACTATATATATACTAATATATATATGACAACCCTCACTACCTCTACATCATTATTATTATACCTCCTATTACCTTATAATATACATTAATCTTATTTTGATCATTACTTATATAGTTCTACCCTATTATACCATACCTATATGATATATATATTATATCATATCTTATATTCATCCCTAACATATATATCATACATCTTATACCTAATAAAATGCTATAATAATATACTAACATACCTCTCTATATCCACCTAACTTCTGTTATTCTCATCTAATTAAATTATCCACAATACTACATATGATACTCATACTTATAACTTAATATTAACCTTTAAAATCTACATAACATAACGCCAGATACCCTTAATCTTATTAATGTATATAGTCATTTTACCTAATTATTATATATATTTACTATATAATATTATAGTTTATAAATTATCTATAAATACGTATATATATAATTAATATATCATATAATATTATTATTACATATATCCTATATATATACTATCATATTTATATATATATATCTACATATACATGGCACTGTATACATACTCTCATTATAACAATACTTATGAATTATATATTATAATATATATATATATATATAGGTTCAGCACCTGAAGAGCCAGCATTGTAACTAAAAACATAACATCTACTGTTGTACTGGCCATAATGTGGTTAGTAAAACAAATTTACAAAACAAAATAAAAAACACAATAACGCTTTTGAAAATATTTAAGAATTGTTTAAAAAATTGATGAAAGCTGAGTATGATGTAAGCATCGTTTTGGCAGAATACGAGAAGCTCCGATCTAGTCGGAGAAAGCCGCTTCAAAAGTTGCCACTATGTTGAATTCCTTTCTTTTTTAACTAAAAGAAATACCACGGTAAAACTTAAAGCATTGGAAGTAGAATCGAGTGTTTCTCGGCCTACCAGGGCACGACGGGAGACTTCGTCCCCCCCTCTGTCCCTCCGGCGGCTCGAAGTAATAGATATAAAAAAGAAAAAAATACACATTTTCTCCAAATCCTAAAAATTAGAATAGTATTTGGTAACTCTTTGCTCCGCTGAACTAATGCAGGGTATTCAAGGGTCATCACTAGCCCGCGTATTCTTTGCCAATCTAAGATTATACTAAATTTTAATGTATTAATAAATATAGAATAAATAAATTTTTCGTTTCATCGATAGAAATTGCTTGCTGGATCAAAAATCGTTTAATTTATTTCCTTAATATTAAGTTTTATAGTTACATGACTGGCCTCTTCGGGATGCTGCCATACTAGATATATATATATATATATATAGTATATATATATATAATTTATTTATACATATATTATATAATTATTTCTATATATAGGTTAACCTGGGCAATTTATATATATATATACTAAATTATATATATATATAAATATATTATATATATATTTATATAATATATAGTATAATATAAATATATATATATAATATATATATAATATTATTATAAAAATATATATATACTTATATATTTTATATTATATATATATAGATATTATTATATATATAATATATAATATATATAATTAGTATATATATATATATATATTATTAAATATATATATAATATATATTATATATATTAATATCTATATATAACTATAAATATAATAATAGAAATTGTAATATCGACATTGGAGACTACTCTGCTATAATACTTATACCACTAATCTAGTGATTGATCTTTATGTTATATATATATATAATATATATATTCATTGAACCCTAGATACCCTTATTATCTCATCTCACGTATGACTAATTATTATTTATATATACTATATTAATTCATATTCTATATATAATATATATATTAATTAAATTCAGCATGCCTTAAACGATAGTGCATACTACTAATAACTTATATATCTTCATTATTATATACTATTATAAATTTCACTCCGTTTGACGCTACTTCTTAAAATTCCAACAAACGCTCAGTTGGTAAAGTTAAGTTCAATTTCATCAGATCATGAATATTAGGATTCCTTGTACGTACGTTTACTTTAAATATATAATAAAATTTTGTGTATTTTACTTCTTAAAAGTAGAAATTTTGTAACATGATCTTACTTGTCCATATGAGTTGGCTTCATTTTAAAAAACTATTTTCATTACAACACAAAATATTTTAAAACATAGTTTGATATACTTTTAATTTTTTCTGTTAACATTTTTGAATGTTAGTAAAATTATTAGCTATTACCATATGTGGCAGAGATTTATAGTAGTAGAACCATATATTATAAATATATATTATAATATATATATATATAATATGATATATATATATATATAATATATATAATATTATATAATATATATATATAATATATATATATATATAATATATATATATATATAATATAGTATATATATATATAATATATATATGATATATATGTATTGTTTGCAGTATATTTGCAAAGGAAGAACTCAGATAAAGAGGCAATGGTAGCGGTGAAAACGAAAAAGATACAAATAAGTCAACTAAGACTACACAAGAGGCAATCCCTCCTACTTCGCATATTTCGCATGATGAAAAACCCGCACCCAGGCCCAGTACCTCGACGAGTCAAAATATGGGTCCAGATTTTGGAGCTAGCATTTCAGTAGATGACAGTCACGAAAATGACATTGGTAGATACGGTGGACATTCATCTATGATTTCGACTGAGAGAAAAGAAACAGTTACTAAAGAGTGTTGATCCCCCCAAGACCTATTTGTAATTTTTGAAGATGCCTACCTCACTTAGAGGAAATTCAATAATGAGAATGGTTGGAGACATATTCCCCTTGGCTGACATACTCAGGCGCCTAAAGGAGCATTTTGCAAGTTTTGAATTTTATTTCCACCATTAAAGTTCGGTCAGAAGAGTCCTAGGCTCTTTAATATTAAGACCTTTCACTAATATAAAGATGTTCATGCGGTTTGTAAGGACATACAAACACAGAGGCATAAAACTGCTGTTGAGGCTGCAAGAATTCCTACAGACGTGCGGGTGACATTCCAAATTAGCCAGCATTCAAAGAAAATCATGGAAGAAAATAAAAAAATATTATCGTCAATTAATTTCATGTGTTTGACTTTTTCTGTACGCGCGATTTGAACCGCTTCGGCAGTAAGGCATCATGATGAGGAGTGTTTGCAAGATTTGCTGCTTTACGAATAGGATGCCGAACTAGTCATTTAAAAACATTTTGAAAAGGGAAGAAAAAAATGCTACATACCCAATCAGTTCAGATTCCAGAATTGAATCATTTTCTATTTGGTACTACTCATAAAGAAAGCATCGTTAATAAGGTAAAGAAGCGTGCGGTATAGCTATACTAGCAGATAAAACCGCTGATATTTCTGAAAGGACAAATATCCATAGGGTTGCGCTATTTCGACAAAGAGACCGATGAAGTCAAGACGGGAACTTATTGCTTTGTAGAACTGAAACGCTTTGACGCAAAGACCATTGGCGAAAGCCCATTGACGATATTTCACGACCGAAGAGCTTGAATCCCGAAGAAATGCGTGGGTTGGGTTTTCGATGCTTTTTCTACCAGTCTGGCAAAGAAGGAGGTCTCCAATAATTATGCAAAAAAATATACAAAAGCATCTGTTCTTCACTTGCTTTCACACAAAAACAAATGATTTTGTAGTAGTAAATGATTTGCAACACAAACCAACGAATCCGCAAAATACTGATGGGAACTATAAAGGACCATTTTTACGTTTTTTATCGAGAGTCGTCTTGAGAAGAAAAATAATGCCAAACATCAAGACCAGTGGTCTGAACAACACAAGCTGCATCAAAGTGTTTACGGGAAGCACTTGACAACGAATATTCAAGCATTAGAAATCTTTCAATTGAAGGGAAATACACCACAAGAAAAATCACAAAAGTCGATTTTCGTTACCATCATGTTATGAATTGATCGCGAATACTCTGCGACTGTTAGAGCCAGTTGTAAATGCCTCAATCCAAGACCTTGGAAATCGTCAAAACCTCGCAGCACATGTTCAACATATTGTGGAAATTGTTAGGAGCCATCGGAAAGATGAAGAAAAAATCAACCGATGAAGTTAAAAGAAGCTAATCAAATCGCGAGCAACTGGAACATTATGCTGAATATACCACGGATTTTTTGTAGGCAGCAGCACCGCAGCAACCCTCCAGCAACAAAATCCCACGGAGTTCTGGAGAAGATCCTTATTGATACTTCCGAATCTGGAGTCTATAAACCTCTTTCTTTGGAATTACGGTATCTACTGAAATATACACCTGCACTTAGCATTGATATACTACACCCTTTCCTGATGGCTACTCATAAAACAATTCGATGAGTGAAAGGAGAAGACAGCTTCATTTATAGTTTTTACCACTTAGAAGCAATTGAAGAAGACTAGAACTTTAGACAAATTTGAGTAAGGACAAAGAAACTAATGTTGTGAAAGATCTAAAAAGATCTTGTTGTCTCGCAAGTCTTAAAGGAGACTGAACCTTTCTTTCCGCTCGAACTTAAAAAGGCTTTGAAGATACTACTCGCCTAGCCATGCACCACCAGTACAGTAAAACACTCTTTCAGTACTCTGCGAAGATCAAGACTTGGCTGCGAAGTACTATGGAGGACGACAGGTTAAACGGATGCTATGATAGTGTACACAGGAAAATTTGTTTTTGGACAAATTATGATTATTTATTCAAACAGTAGCTGATAAATTTAAGTTGAACCCAAGGAAATTACTTTTTAATAACATCAATTTATGCACACTGGCTCTATTACTGTGAATTTTCCATCAATCGTCATATCCTGTAATTTAAATTCTATGTTTTAATTAAAATAACTTTTTTTTCAATTTTAATCAATTAATTAATCCATAAAAATGTTTCTAATTATAAATCTTCTTTCTCTTTCCTTTAGTCTATCTTTTTATATATATATATATATATATAATATATATATATTATATATATATATATATCATATATAATATTATATATATATATATATATAATATATATAAAGAATTTATATATATATACGGTATAATATATATATATATATATATATATATATATATAATATATATATATATATATATATAAATACATATATATATATAAATATTATATAATAATAATATATATATATATATTAGTATATATATATACGGTTATTTATATATATAATATATAATATATATAATATAAATATATATTATACTAATTAATATATATATATATATATATACATATATATAAATTATAATATATATATATAATATAGTATATATATATATATAATTTAAGCTGGGTTGAATTTTGAAGTGTGCGCCCATTATAATAATAATTTTATTTTATATATATATATATAATTATAATATATATATATATATATAATATATATATTATATTATATTATATTATATA